>JAMFLO010000167.1:0-73510 GCA_027475765.1 Paralagenidium karlingii
CCTTTTTCTCAAACAACGTGCGCATGGCCTGGTGGGTGTGGGTGATGAACCCCATCAACGAGATCTTGTTGGACCAACCAGTTCCGTTGAGGAGCTTCTCCAGGTCAATCGGTGTGAGCGTCAGATTAAAGGGAGTCTGCCAGTCGATGTCATCGCACATGATGCCCTTTGGGTTCACACAGCGAACGCCCTGAAACACTTGTTGGCGGTCACAGGCGATGGTCATCATGATCCTTTGTTTGGTGTCAGGATGGGTCGCCCACACCTTTTGCGTGCGCTGGATCACACCACCGGCTTGGAACTCCGAGGCCTGAAACAACAACGAGTAGTACTGACCAAAGAGCTGATGTTGCGCCGGGGTCAACAAATGGCTGATGTCGTCAATCACAAAATCATTTTTCGTCTCAAAGTAGTTGCGCAGTGGTTCATTAGTCAGCGAGAGCTCCACGACTTGCTTGACGATCTCGTACGCCTGTTTGCCCGGAATCACACGGGTCGCGATCTGATCATTGTCACGGTCGTATTTGAGCTGCTCCACGGTCTCGTGGTCTTCCGTGATTTTTGGGTAGGGCATGATGGCGACATTTTTGATGGGGATGACCACTCCCCACAGGGTCTGCGCCACGATAAGCACAAGCGTGAGCAGTCGCCAGAGCCAACTTGTGCTGCCATTCCGAGACGCGGAAGTTGATCGGCTAGCACGGACAGAATCTCTTTTCGTGACCGTCTCCGCGGCCATTCTCCGCTTGGGTTGTCGGTTCTTCCACGCTCGAAGCTTCGTCCAGTTCGCGAAACGACGCCGACTGAGGAGTGAAAACTGACCCCCTGCTGTGCATGCCCCGACAAACGTTTTGCTCTGCAGACCATTCGCAAAAGGCACATTGCAAGAAAGGAACAAAGTGAGCTACCCATCCTCAAAATAGAGATGACCCACCAGGCAGTCGGTAGGATTCCTGGAAAGGTTATTCCATGTGCTATTAGCCAGCCTTATGCAAACGCACGCGACCACATCTTTTTCTCCTTGTCCAATTGTCTCTGGTTGAGAATCTTCAGTCGCTCGTCCAGTCTTGCGACCAATTTGTCTTCGGGCGCTAGTTTGCGCGCTTCTTGGATGTCTTTGGTGGCGTTATCCAGGTCATTCTGACGCTCGTAGGCAAACGCACGGCGATACAACGCCTTGACGTTGGTGGGTTCTATGTCCAACACTGCCTGGGTGTTGGAGATGGCCTTTTGCCAGTTCTCCAGCTTCAGATAGCACTGTGAAAGGTTGAGATACAAACTCTTTTTGATCTGGTCCACTTCTTCCTTGTCCTGGGCCGACAAGTCAAAGAATTTGCTGGCGTGGCCGAGCGCCTTGACATATCGCATGACGGCATGCTGGTAATTGCCGCCTCGGAACAGTTCGTTGCCTTCTTCCTTGTTCTTGGTCAGCAGACGCATTCGTTCAGGTCTCTTGAGCTTGCGCGTATCATGGTCGTCGCCGTCCTCAAGTGCAGCTTCGGCAGCAGCCTTGGACGCTTCTTTCTCTAGTTGGCTTTCAAACTGCTTGTTTTCGGCTTCAATCGCGGCAAAGTACTCGCTGCAGGCACTACGCACTTGCTCCTGCAGAGTTGAATTCACTTCTTTCAATAGGTCAAGCGTTGCATTCTCGGCTTCTTCCGTGTAAATCCAGTCTTCGGCATCGGTCAAAAGCTTGTCCAATTCGGCCGAGTGAAGCAAATCGCCGTGATTCTGGTGCTTTTTCGCGCGCATCTCGTAGATAAACGACTCGATGGCATTGCGTTCATGCGCGATCAGCGCCAATTGCTCGTCTTTCTTGATCATGTGTTGTTCCAACTCCAGTTCCTTGGCCAAAAGCGCGTCACGTTCAGCGATCACTTCAGCAGCCGTCAACCTTGCCAGATCTTGGCAAAACGCGGCACCAACGGCAACCGAGGTAGTGGAATCCAACATACGACCAATCGGGATCTGTGCATCGGCTGAGATCTCGGCAATCGCCTGCATGATCACGTCTTGCACCAGAGGCATTCGAGTGCCGCCGCCCACGATTTCGATCGACGAGATGGCACTCAGTTTGGCCGCCATTTCAGCGGCATCCTTATCTTGGGAGGCAGCATCAAAGCCCACGACACGATGAATCAACGACTTGAGCTTGCGCTTTTCATCTTCGCAAAGCACCTCCAACTGCTGCTGACTGAGTTCCATGGTAAAATCGCTCTCTTCCACTAGATGCTCGCAAACTACTTTGGCATTGGGGATGGTGGACAACACTTTCTTTAGCTTTTCACACGATCCAAACAACCGCTTGGCCTGACGCGATTGGGCCGAAAAGTTCGCCGACTCTGGGAATTTCAGTTGCAATTTCTTGAGGAAATGGCTGTAAATCTGCCAGTCAATGTCCAGACATCCGACTTGGTCGCATTCGCTCGAGATCACTTGCTCGCCGTCGCAAGTGAGCTTGACCAGCGCAGCGGTGGTGCTGAGGTGGCCCATGTCCACGATCATAATGTGCTTGGAGGGTGCCACCACTGCCACCGAAGTCTCTTCTGACTCCTTTGTGGCTTCCACTGGAGCTTCCATGGGGTGTTTGCGATGGAAACAACGCGCCAACGCCTGTTCGCGGGTCACCAACGTGTGATGCGGAATGCCGGCAATATGCAGCGCACGGGCCAGTGCGTCGTGTTGGGATGCATTCCAATTGGACGGCACCGCCACCAGCAAATGCAACTGCTCGGGTTCCGCTGGGTCTTGGGCTAGCTTTTTGGCTGCATAACTGCGCAGTTTGCCAAACAGCATGGCCGCCAATTGGCTTGGCGTGAACTCGTGGCTTGCTTGGCCATATTCCACTTGACACGCGACTTGGTCGTTTGCTTTCGAGACTACCATTTTGGCTCGTTCACCCGGCCAAAATGAGTGCAAAATGCCGATTTCCTCAATGGATTTGCCCAGCAATTCGTTCACAAAGTCGATCGTGTTGGAAGGATTGGTGGCGGCAGACAACACCGCAGACTCGCCAATCAATCGCTCCTCGCCCTTGAAAGCCACCAGGTTGGCCGTGGTCATACCGCCCAATTCATTCAGCACAATCTCCCCGCTGGCATCGGCCAACACGCACCGCTGGGAGCCCTGTTAGTGACAAAACATAAAGCACAGAGAACAAGAAAAAATCACCATGTGTGGACCATATATACAATGAATGCATCAATCCGCCCCGCGACGCCGCCATATTCACAAAGAGACATTGTATCAGCAGTGGAACATTCGAGAATGGCCACCCAGCCAGCAAGCCTCACAAAACTCACGAAATCGATGCCAAAGAAATGGGAATTGCACGGAGCGCTTTGGCTAGTTGTTGAATCTCCTTTGAAAGTGCCATTGCACTCGTTGGAGTCTTCGTTTTCACCGGTTTTGGCATCGAAAAACTCGTCTTGAGCGCCGTTGTCCAGATCCATTTCCGTCATAGCCATTGCTTTGTGTGTGTTACCCTTTCAGTTGGGGAATCAGACCCTGATTCCATCAACCAGTGCAAGTTTTGTGTGGCCCACACGGGATTGGCGTGGGCCACATCCTATTTGGTGTGACCGAAATGGTGTGGCTGGGAACTGGTGCAAAAGGAAGAAAGCCGGAGGTTTCTTTGCCAAAATTCTCAAAATAGCCCTAATGGCCAGAACTGAAGTGAGTGTAGGTAGTACACAATCATAGAGCGGACTCGGTCCCAAATTGGGAAGAGGAGTTTCCGTCCGCAATATCAGCATTTTTGAAGAGCTCTCTGTGTAGCAGCAGAGTCAACGACAGCGATAGAAATGACAAACAGCATCCCGCCAGAACAGCGCGACGAGCTCATGGCGATCTTGCGCCAGTTTGCTGCTCAACACGCCAGCGTGGAAGAAATAGAATACGTTGTAGAGCTGGTGCTGGAGATCGTCAGTGAGGAAGAAGCCTGTGCAAATGCCACGCGCTTGGGCCAAGTGCTACAGGAAATGTTGGAAGAAACGTGTCTGTTTGATGCGGCCACCATGGGTGATTGCGTCCAGCAACTGGTCAAACTGCTTCGACAAGAAGACTCTTCGTTGACTTCCGCAGTGGAAGCTGCACTGGAACCCGTGGGCAATCGCACCACAAAATACGCGCCAGGCAAGTTTTGTGTGGCCGTGCTGGAAGAAGACCAGCAATGGCATGACGCCAAAATCGTCGATGTCGCATCCGAATTGCAGCAGCTTCCACACCAACAACAACGACTGCATCCAGGCAAGAATTCCAAGGGTTGCACGGGAGCCCCCCGAGACGACGTGGATCAACAAGCCATCGAAACAGAGGATGAAGAATTGCTGGTGGAAGTCGAGTTCTTTGAGTACGGCAAGCGCCAATTGACCAAAACCAGTGAAATTGTCTTGGAAGAAGACATTGCGGAAAGCGAACAGGCGTCGACAGAAGACGAAGTCCAAAAAGAATGCCCGGGACTTGGTAAATGCCTCATGTGCGAGCGTATGACCCGCCTCACTGAGCACCATCTGATTCCGCGCATGGTCCACGCCAAATACTTGCAGAAAGGATACACCAAAGAGTTTCTCAACACAACGATCTTGATCTGTCGACCCTGTCATAGCAAAATCCATGCTGTGGAAGACGAGAAGTCTTTGGCCAAGCATTTTAACACGTTGGAAACCATTTTGCAACACCCCGAGATCCAGCGATGGCTCACGTTTGCGCGCAAACAAAAAGTTCGCCTTCGACCAGTCAAAAAGAACCATCGTCACATCTGGTGAGCGCCCATTTCATGACAAACGCCACCCAACGACAACCCGCCCACCGATAAATGATCACAGCCTACAGTACATAACAACGAGCTTGAACCTAACTAACTGCCAGAAGATAACAAACGATTCTCAATTGGCACAGTGTGCCAGGAACCTGTTTGATCAGCAAACGGGGCGCCTGCTTTGCGCTAATCTCCGTATAACCCGTAATAATCCACGCACGCTGTAGTCCACACCACCCAGTTAAAAACGTTGGGTGAGACTCTCGAGTAGATCCAGTCCAAAAGGCTGCTGGGCTCTTCTTCGGTGTTCCCAAGGCTGGGGAACACCAATGAAAGTGCCTCCCCTCAAATTCGTAAAGAGACGCCATCGCGTTGGCTCAAGTGGCTGCATGCAACGAAGTGCTAAACACTTCGTCACATGCAGATGTACCAGTTGGAGCGGTACAAGATCGCGAGCTCATTTTGCAAGGTAGGTATTGCCCATTTTTGACCAATCCAAGAGAGCAAAAGCGCACATGGAGATCTTTTGAAAAGGTGTCAATCTCAAAGAGACGCATGAGGCGAATCTTTTGTGGTGAGCAGGCTTCTGCTTGGATCTATGGAGCTTTTTGTCGTGCAGGACCACCACCAAACAGATCCTCCAGCTCCACAGGTCAGTGTCCAGCTTGTCCACTGAGCAGCAGTAGCCCAAGCGCCTTCGACTCGAGCATCATTGCGGTCAAGCACGAAGCACCGCCGCCGCACAATTCAAGTACCCAAGTTCTTGTCCGGTGCAAGTGTCAGTGCCTGTGCAGAGTAGTGCAACAGCTCGTCAATTGGTCCAATTGTTTTGAATTCTTTTGCCTTGCCAATTGGGTAGTGTTGAGTTGAGCCCATCTACCGACAATTCAGTAATGCAAAGCTCGTTGGAAATGGAAGTGGCCGAGGCCGATCAACAGGTGTCGATGGATTTGCTGCTGCGACGAGCCAATATCTCCCCATTCCTAACGTCTTCGTCCAAACATCAAGATTTGCATCTCCAATTATCACCATGTGAAATCCCTTCGCGAGAAGCCTGCACGATTCCGCCGTTGGATCTTGGTAACTGCTCTGTGGAGGAGTCCATCATCAAAGCCAGTGTCATCAAAACACTAGCTCCTCCTAACAAGCAACCAAAAGGTGCGAATCGACCACCCAAGTCGTTCCCACGATCAATGCGCAAAGTTCCCAGTTCCTCTGGCATGACGTCAAGTTTCTTTGGTAGTGGCGTGTGCCCCGTGTGTCCTTCATCGTGCGTGTCGGACTTCTTCAACTCGTTTGAAGACCCACTGTCTGAGTCAGCTTTTTCATCGTCTCCAAGTACATCTCGTTCCTCCGTAGTGAGCTCTTCAAGACCATCCATTCCGTCCACTGCTACGCCATCCTCGTCTTCCCTTCTTCGAAATCGTCGCCAATTACCCCTTCCAGAGATCATCACACAGTCACCCAACCCCGAACCATTCGAAATGCACTTTGAGACTCGAACAAAAAAGAAAAAACTGCGCAAAAGCAAAAGTGAGTCATTCCCCTTGGAAGGCCACCAGTCGTTTCGATCATCGTCGTTGTCATTGGATCCGGACCCGCTAATGGCTCCATTTACACCATGTGTCGAACTGGAAGACGACGAATCACTGCCCAAAACTCACTCTGATCGCAGATGGAACGATACAGTCGGTGACTCATCGAGTGTGATCTCACCCAATATGTTTGGCAAGAAGCTGCTAGTCTCGGACAGTGACCTTCGACAATTTGCAAGTGGTGTCAATCTTTGGTTGCGGAATCTGACCTGTCACGATCAAGATGAGTCAATGGACGTGAGTGGCCAGGACAAGACGATGACAGGCCATGCCTGTCCCTCCAAAGCTGGTATGACTCTGAAAACTCGAGCCAGGAAGAAGAATCGTGAGCCAAAGCGAACCATAAAAGTTCTCCCACGCATTCCACTCGAAACGGCAATGCGGCAGCAACAGCAACAGAACAGTCGACCTAGAGTGACAAAAACGAAATCTCGAGGCCACACAGCTGGAAGGATTCGTGCAGGAGGCACCTCAACGGCAACAGCTCACGACAAACCAACGGATTGCTCGCCGCCAACAACGGTACTGATAAGACCACAGAAGCCGTTGTGTCGTTTTACCAAGCAAGACGAAATTGAGATCATGTACAGCGGCAAGCTGGAGTTGAAGGACTCAAAGTTGGACAAGGCGCTTCCGTTGGCATTGATTTGCCCGTCAGAGATCAAACACCCCAAATCACCTGCCCAAGAAACAAATCCCTCTCCTCGATCGCCGACTTTTGCTACTGCAGTAAACGCCATGGCTTCTTGCAACTGCTCAACTTCCTTAAAACTGATCAAACGCACTGTCAATGAGTTGCCCTCTATGCATGACCGAGTGACTGCGCTGTTTCAGACCGACGCGACTCCACGAGAACCAGTGTTGCCGACCCGACGAATCGGCGCGTACGGGCCAAAAGAGCGCGTTGAGCGCATCAAACGGTTCCACGAAAAACGCAAACAGCTGAAATTCACCAAGCGAATCAAGTATTTTTGCCGTCGTCAACTTGCCCAGACTTGCCCTCGCGTCAAAGGACGTTTCGTGAGTCGTCAGGAATACGAGCAGGCTGTCGCCCAGGGCAAAGCGAATCCAGTTGCCGCTTTTGAAGCCATCAAGAACACCAAACCAGCATCATCTGAACTGAGCAATCAGCCACAAGCGCAAGCACCAGAAATCAAGCAAGAGCCCCCACATATCTGCAACAGCGCACCCTCCAGTGCTTGGGCGAATGGATCTCCTCCCAGCCCCCAAGTGAAGCAAGAGGAGATCATTGGGAACCAACTGGCACCTGAAGAAGCAACAAGAGAAGCCCACACAGAGGTCAGGTAATGCACACCCTCACTCCAACCAGATGAGCTCGCTGCCAGGGCAACTTCAACTCCAAAAACAGGCCCTTGGACTGTTTGGACGGGAAGAGAGAACGAAACAGTTGTGAACAGTGAGAGCGACATGAAGCGAAGAGGCCGAACGATCTCGTCACTTTATGGCGCTCGCTTCGTCACCCCCGTCGTGGGCTCAGAGAATCAGAGTTAAGTGCAACAGCCTGCCAGCCAGCCGCTGCTTCATCGTCGCTATCACCTTCGTCTTCTCTTTGTTGCTTTCTTTTTCTTCACGACTCAGTGCATAGTGAAACCAAGAGCTTTTGTTGTGTTGCTTCTTCAACCAAGCCAGAAGAAGGGAATCAAAAACTGGAATGAAAACAAAAGATGAAACGGCAAAATCACCGAAATATAACGGTAAATTACTATGGGGCAAAGGTTTAAAATCACCCCAACTCCAATAGTTTCCAACACGTGCTGCAATTTGTACAGTAAAAGTTGGTAGGGTGTTTGTTTTTTGTATCTTTCTTTTGCTACCCGTTACAGGTTCAAAAGCGTTATTTAGCCATCCCTAGTTCAAGAATCTAGGCATTGCGCACCACTTCAGCAATGGCCTTGGCGACGTACTCAATGTTCTTGGAGGTGACGCTGGCCATGCTGACACGGCCATCCTTCGTGAGGTAGACGTGGTGCTTCTCCATCAGACGCGCTACTTGGGCTTCCGTGAGACCCGTGTAACAGAACATGCCAATTTGCTCCGTGATGTGCTTCCAGCTGTTGGGCTTCTTGTTCGAATCTTCCAACAACGCACGAAGCTTGGTGCGCATCGAAATGATGCGATCAGCCATGCCCTTGCACTCTTGATACCATTGCTTCTTAAGTTGAGGGTCCGAGAGAATTGTCGACACAATCATGGCACCGTGGATTGGAGGATTCGAGTACATTGGGCGAATGATGATCTTCAGCTGGGACTCCACCTTTTGGGCTTCTTCGGCGGTGTTGCAGACGATGCTAAGTGCCCCAATACGTTCCCCATAGAGACCAAAGTTCTTGGCAAACGATTGCACAAGCGCGAGGTTGTGGCCATCATCCACGAACTGTGAAGCAACTCAAATGATCAGACACATGTGATGAATCGAAAAGGCACAGAAGAGAGCGTACAAGAACTCACCTGACGAATGGCAGCCGCATCACGCACGGGATTACCCGAAGCAAACCCCTGATACGCGGAATCGATGAGCGGGAAGTGCTTCTTTTGCTTCATGGTCTTGGAGATCTCTTTCCATTGGTCCAAAGTGGGGTCGACACCCGTTGGGTTATGCGCGCAAGCGTGAAACAGGAACACAGATCCTTCGGGTGCGCCCTTGATATCACTAATGAGCCCCTGGAAGTCGAGTCCACGCGAGGCAGGCTCGTAGTAAGTGTACCGGTGCACATCCATGCCAGCGTCCTTCATGACGTTGATATGGTTGCCCCAAGTCGGATTTGGGATGTAAATACGCGATCCCTTGCCAGCAAAACGAGCCAGAAACTCGCCTGCGAGACGAATGCCGCCTGTGCCAGAGATACTCTACGAACGATCCAGCGACATGCGTTCATCAGCCAACCATCACCACAATCGACCAAGCAAAGAGGACCTACCTGCACACCAGCGATACGCTTCTCGACCAGCGGCTTGCTGTCTTCACCGTACACAAACTTGAGCGCATGGTCTACAAAGTCCTTCATGCCTGCAATGCCGGCGTACTCCTTGTTGCGCCCTTCTTTCATGATGCGTTTCTCCGCTTCAAGAACAGAAGGAAGCACATACGGCTATCACAACGAAGAGATAAATATTCCTCATTAGCACCGTGATAGATCTATCCTCATCGAGAGAGAAAGAGAAGTAGCAGCAACACTACTCACTTTGCCCTGGTCATCACGATAGGCACCGACCCCGAGGGTGACTTTGCGTGGATCTTTGTCCTTGTTGAATTTCTCGGTAACGCCAAGAATAGGATCCGCCGGCCCCATGGGCACATGCTTAAGCCACTCGGCGGCTCCAGCGGCGGTGCCGAAGCGGCGCGATTGCATCATAAAGCGTCTCGAGATCAGCATCGTGGACTTAAGGTTTGTTACTCTCGGCTTCGACTCGACTTCTTGAACTCTGACAGGGGAGCCAAAGTGGTTCGTTGGGCAATTCAAGATGCGGTGGTGGTACACTGTGCCACCAGCAGTGGGATGCCATCCACGAATCCATCAACTGGACCCACGAAAACGATTCATTCGCTTCATTCGTTTGCCAGAAAAATCTCGTTCTATGCTTGTTTCAAACACCGAACTCGTCTCGTAAACTTCCTCACTACCTGGTGAAAACTAACCGTTCAGAGGTTACTCCAATAAATAACTTTCGTTCTTGACGTTTCTTTTCATGAGTCGTTGAAGTTTCGCAGAGACCATCCCGTCACTAACAATACTGTATGCTCTTCCACCTGCGTTCCGTACCCCATAAATAGGTATCGATGGTACACTGTACCACTTGGCTTTTATTTTTGTTGAAGCTGTACAGTACAGCATTGTATGGACGGTTGTTGGGAACGATTTTAGCGGGGGAAATTCAAATTGAGCGAATGAGAGAGGGGGAAAAGCAAGGGGAAGGGGGGAGGCAGGGGGGGGGGAAATAGGGGGAGACCCCCCCCCCAGGAGCACCCCCCTGCTCTTGTTGGGGGGGGGAGATCAGAAAGCACTCAGGCTCCAAGCTCAACCGAGTCTCGAGACCCGACAGACACAACACAAGCGGCGCCGAAGAAGAAGCAGAAGCCTCCAGACCAAGTCCAAGACCTCCGTCTCTCGACCAAGAACAGACCCCGACACGACCAAAATGCCCAGTCCGATGACCAAGAAAGCTGCCTCTGGCCCTGGCTATTACGATTTGATCAAAGAAGCCGTACTGACGCTCAAGGAACGCACCGGTTCTTCACGTCAGGCTATCGATCGCTATGTCGCCGCGAAGAAGGGCGCTAGCTATTCCAAATCGCGCCTTAACATTGCACTCAAGAAGGGCGTGGAATCCGGCAAATTGGTGCCAGTCAAAGGTTCTTTCAAGCTGGCGCCCACAGAGAAGAAGGTGAAGAAGCAGAAAGACACTTCAGCCCCAGCCGCCAAGAAAACCCCTAAGAAGGCGGCCACTCCCAAAAAAGTCGGTGCCAAGAAGTCTGCGGCCACCAAGAAGACCACCAAAACCACCAAGAAGACTGCCACCAAGGCCAAGACAGAGAAGAAAGTGCGAAAGACTGCACCAAAGAAGGCCGGCACCACCAAGAAGAAAGTAGTAAAGAAGGCCCCGGCCAAGAAGGCCGCTGCACCAAAGAAGACCACCAAGAAACCAGCATCTCCTAAGAAGGCTCCTGTAAAGGCACCTTCTCCAAAGGCTGCGGCAGCACCACAAGAAGCGTAATCCACTAACCATCCACTGCAGCAAGGAGGTTTTTAGTAGCCAGCGTGAACTCGTTGCTCTCCATTTCCCATTTTGCGGTATTTTGGGAAAGTCTCGGGAACATGCTGCATTTCCTTTGTAGTTGGGTTGGTAGTTGTATGTGTTTTGTGGGGTTTCTTTTTTCTTTCCATTCTTTTTTGCATGTGACCAAACGCGCAGATGAATTGGGTGGCGCGATGGTTTGTTTCATATAGGACACGTCAAAGCAGGATAAGCCAAAAATGAAGAAAAAAGTGAAAACCCATCATTCTGGTCTTTTTGTTTCTTTCATTTGCACTGGCAAGGGAATACCAGGATCACTCGCCAAACAACTGTTTGCGCTGTTCTTCAATGAGCGTTTGACTTTTGTCCAGTTGCACGCCCAATAAATGCTGTTTTTCCTGCAGATTCTCAATGACTTGGTCTTTTTTGGCGATGGTGGTGCGCACACGGTCATGCAAACTCTGCAGCGCGCTGTCATGCTCTCGTTGTGCACGCGCCAGGCGCTCCTCCACTGACGCCTGCAGAGCACTTAATTGCTCTTTGAGTGACTCTTGATCTCGTGTCAACTTGAGCTCTTGAAGTTCTTTCTCATGCTGGCAATTCTCCAATTTCTGCTGCAAATCGGCCATTTGCCGCTCCCATTTGCGCCGCTCATCATAGATTTGCCGCGTCGTTTCAGTCCCCTTGTCATTAGCCAATTGGACTTGGCGAGCCAATTCCTAATCAGGTTTGGAAAGAACCCATTAATCGTCGAACCCACCCACCCGTTTGCGATACAATGCACTAGTACATAGAACAAAAGCCATTCACATGTACGACCCCGACCCACCCAAGTGTTCTTTCCCATGATGACATACGGTACACTCACCTCATTCTCTGACCGCAACTGATCGCGCAAATCCTCAAGCTTGCTGCATTTGTCATGCAACTCCCGGGTCTTCTCGACCCAAACGCCTTCAATCTCGCTGGTCTGCTTGAGTTTCCGCTCCCATTCTTTTTGTTCATTGTCGAATTTCATTTGAGCTTTTCTCTCGGCTTTTTCGATCAGTTTACGGCTCTCTTGCTGCAGCTTTTCAATCACCAGCTCGATTTTGGCATCACGAGATGCCAACGTCTGCTTTTCAAACGCCTCTTTTTCCTGTTGCAACTCGTTTTGCAACTTCAACGTAATCTCACGCGCGAGTTGCTCTTTTTCAAGCTCGTTTTGATGTTTCAGAGACTGGATTTCGTGACGGTGTTGCTGCACCATATCCTCTTTGTCCTTTTGATGCCGTTCACCTTGCAGTTCAAGCTTGTGTGCTTCTTGTGCTTTCAACTCCATCAACTCTTTTACATGTTCAGCTTTGACGTTTTTGAGCTCGTTGTACATCTCATTTCGAGCTGCTTCGGCTTCTTCTTGCAGTCTTCTTCGCTGGGATGTCAATTGTTGCTGCAATTCCGAGTCAGCCGCATCCAGACGACTCATCAGCTTGAGTCGTTCTTTCTCGCGGGCATCCACAAGGCGATGCTCAAATTCTTCTTTTTGTCGCTGTAATGCAGCCTCTTTGTCACGATCACATTGAGCCAGGAGCCGCTTTCGTTCTTCCTGTGTGATGACATCTTTTGGTTCAACTGTTCGTTCATAATGTAGACTTCACTACTCACGTTGGCAGCCTGTTGGGCCTTGTCCAGGTCTTCTTTTCCTTTGGTGAGAATAGCCTGAATATCAGGTTCCAGCGCTCGCACAGTGGTTTTCTTGATCTCTTCGGTCTTCTTGATGACCTGATTACATGGAAATCAACACCATGAGCCGAATTCTAATCTTTCGTTGCAATTGCGATGGAAGCAGATCATGCAACACTAACCCATTGATCGCGTTTGGCCTTTTCATTTGCAGCCCATTTCTCTTTGGCCTGTTTCAGCTCCAGTTTGAAGTCTTCGGCTTGTTGCAGAGTATTGGCATGCGTTTTGCGAAGCTGCTCAACGAGTTGCTCGCACTTTTGCGCCAATTCTGCTTTCTCGGCGACAACTTTTTGCGCAAAATCCAATTGTGTTTCCACTTCTTTTTCAAACTTGTGCTGCTGGTCTTTCAATTGTTGCTGCAGGTGAAGAGTTGGGTGCCACGGGAAGGCAATAAGCAACTAGCGACCAACACAGTATTTCTTGGTCATCCGCTTCACCTGGAGTTTTTCCTCAGCTTGTGCAATCATGGCTTTCATCTTAACCTGGTCCTTTCTGCGAGCACTTTTGAGCAACTCGATCGTCTTTGTCTTGTCCTGCCGAGCCATCCAATATGATCCATTAGCAGTGAAAGGATTGGGCCACCAGTCAAAGCCCTCATACGTTCAGCTCAATGTGCAGTGCTGCGAGCTTCTCTTTCACAGCAACATAGTGATGATGCGTAGTGCTTTCACGGCTCGAGCGTGTTGAACTTGCAGGCGAGCGGTCCCAGAACTCGTAGCTTCGAGGCTCCGAGTTGTGGCGGGGGAAGTGTGATGAACTCAACGACCGCTTGGAGATGGTCGAAGAATCAGGAGGAAGAAGCTCTCGGAGTTGGCGCTCTGATTGAGTCTCCAACTGATCCAGATAGTCGTAAATACTCTCTCTTTCACCCGCGCCGCTTCCACCCGACACAGTATGCGGAGAAGGAGCTGAGGTGTTACTCGAACTGGAGCTAGTCAGCTATGGTCCCCGGTAGTAACAACTCGACAGGCAAACAAGCACTTACATGGCGGCAGGCTCTTCTATTTGCTTGTAACTCGGCGGTGGTGGGGTTGAAGCGGCTGGATCTTCCAGCTGAAGCTCGAATTTGTGGACCATTCGTGGTGTACTTGGCACTGGATGGTCTGGGAGTTGCTCTCTTTTGTCGGTCTTTCCATCAACGACAACACAAGGTCCATGCTGAGGTATTATTCCACTGCTTTGATCAAAGGGTTCAATCACTCACCTGATTGTCATCCTCTGCATTTGATTCACTATTAACAACGTCATGAAGCCGTCGTCTTCGTCGCTCCATGGTTTTGGTGCTTCAAGTTGCCTTTGAAACGGATATCATAGATCGAAGGTCCTGTGGCATGCCAAACACCAGATAGGCCAGATGCCAGGGTTTGGAACGTGCGCATGATTCTTATGGAGGTTCTTCTATTTTGACGTCACAGTCCACACCAAAATGGTCTCGTCAACCCGACGGGAATTGATTTTCAGCCAATCATTTCTCGCGAAAAACCTGTTTTGGCCAATCGCCGTGCGAGTTGAAGATGCATGTGGGTATCGTATCGTTTCAAGTCAGTCACGTCACGCAGCAAGGACGGAAATCGCGGACATCGGCAGCAACTTGGAGCACCAGCAGCAGATCAGATCCAACAGGAGAAGAATCACATAGAAAATGATGATGAAGCGTATTGCCGCTGGTATCACCCGTTCGGCGCGCGTTCAGCGCTTGGCACTTGGCCAGAGAGCGATGGTACGCGTTGGGCGTAACTGATTCCGACGTGAGTGAGTTGAATGGTGTGAACTGATCATGTTAATTGGGGCGATGTGCTCCCGCTTTCTGGAAATGTACCGTAGTCCGCCTTGACCGACGCTGTAGATGAAGAGAATGCGCGTTCTTCTCTTGCCACGTTTGATCTCTTTGCTCCTTCCGAAGAGCATCGTGAATTGCGTGAGATGCTGCGCCATTTTGTTGAGTCCAAGGTCGAACCCCAGGTGGGTGTTCGCATTGTGCATGCATTTCGGCAGTGGAAAGGTTGACCGCATTCATTTGACCTCACAAACAGGCGCTCGAGTTCAATCGCGATGAGAAGTTCAACGTGGACCTGTTTCGTGAACTTGGCTCGCTTGGTCTGCTCGGCATCACTGCACCCGAAGAATACGGTGGCTCTGGCATGGATGCCGTCGCGGCCGTGATCGCCCACGAAGAATTGGCTTCAAGCGATCCAGCATTTTGCTTGTCCTATCTGGCTCATTCGATGTTGTTTGTCAACAATGTGTCGCGCAATGCGTCACCTGAACAGTGCGCTAAGTACTTGCCAGGCGCGTGCTCGGGTGAAAAGATTTGCGGCATGGGTATGAGCGAGCCATCAGTTGGCACCGATGTGTTGGGCATGCGCACCACCGCCAAGAAGACCGAAGATGGCAAGCACTATGTGCTCAATGGCACCAAGTGAGTCTGGGTCGCCAAGTATCATTGCAACCAAGAGCTGATGCGGTTGTTATCTGGAATAGGATGTGGATCACCAATGGTGCGATCAATGACCACGAGCTGGGCGACGCGTTCTTGATCTACGCTAGAACCGGTACTTCTGGTAGCGCCAAAGAGGATTTTTCATCGTTCATCGTCGAGAAGGGATTCCCAGGCTTTTCGTTGGGCCAACGTATCAAGGTGATTGATGGATGCATCGACGGATCTAGCCCAATGCAGTCCAATGACGACTGTGGAATGCACTGAACAGGACAAATGCGGCATGCGTGCGTCAATGACGGCTGAGTTGGTGTTTGAAAACTGCATGGTGCCCGTGGAAAACTTGGTTGGCGAAGAAGGCAGTGCCACGCTCTGCATGATGCGCAACCTCGAGATTGAACGCGTCACGCTTGCGGCGATGAGTCTGGGCATTGCCAGACGCTCTTTGGAAGTCATGAACAACTATGCCAAGGCACGCACGGCCTTTGGCACTCCCCTGCATGGCTTTGGTCAGATTCAGAAAAGCATCGGTTTGTCGTACGCCGAGTACATGGCGGGTCGTGCCTACGTCTACAACACGGCCAGGTGAGCCATCTGCTCCTCGCAACCACTTGCTGATTGACTTGACGAGTGGGGACTAAATGCAACAACAACAGAAAACTCTGCTTGCACAGTGTCGGCAACCGCGTGGATACCGACGGTGTGAAATTGTACTGCGGTGACATGGGCAAGCGGGTTGCTGATCGCGCCATTCAGACTCTGGGCGGCTACGGTTATGTCGGTGAATATGCCGTCGAACGCCTATGGCGTGATGCAAAATTGTTAGAGATCGGCGGAGGTACTAATGAATCTCATCATCGCAACATGACCCGCGATCTCGCCCGCGTCGACAAGTTTTAGGGCTCCCTTGCCATGCGCCATGCTTCTGCCGATGAGAATAAGTTCTTGATGTAGATAAGCAGTATCGTGCTTTTGCTGTTGTGTTTTGCTTCATGTGGCCGCCACGTGTCGATCTCTTTCTAGTTTCAAATGGGCTGCTGTTGTTCTTCAACAAGCAGTCCGAGGCACAAGATTAGGGAAAAGGATCAGCTCGAAGCGTTCACTCGTTTGTTTACGAGCGGCAGAGAGCGACACACAAGCGCGTTCCTCTTGTTCCTCCAGCTCCCTTCTTCATGACATCATTTGCGTTGGCGCCATCATTCATGCTCTCACTATGGTTATGGTTGGCAGAAATGACTGGTGGGCGTGGTCCATGGCAAAAGATCCCGCCGACCGACCATAGGATGTGGTTTCCCCATCCCTGCCGGCCCAGAAACAAGCCACCCACTAGGCGTGTCTCCACGTGCTCTGATTGGGTGAAATATACCAAGATCTCTGTCCGATAAACAGTCAAATGGTGCTTGATGGGTTCTCCCAAGCAGTCCACCAGACACATGGCCAAGTTGGAGGAGCCAACAGCTGAGCGAAAGTAGCTGATAGAACCGATCAGATGGGAACCCCACCATCAAACAGATGGTCGACAGGCCGGAGATGGATGGAAAACACCAATGAATTCGAGCATCCAATTCCGTCAAGAAGAGAATCAAATGGAGAGAACAAGTTGGACCGCTTGCCTGCTCCTTTTTATCTGCCTGAGAGAGAATGATAAGCTTCCGTCCACGTCCCATACAGTTGAAGTGGATGGGAGAAGCCAGCACAAACAAGCATTACCGTTCGAGACGTTCCGTGGCCACTATGGCGGCCGTTTTCCGCTTGCCGTTACGAGCTACTCCCCAACAAAGCCAGCATGAAATGAAACCTTTCCTGTCCATCAGATCTTGCCGACTCCGACTTTCAAAGCTTTTGCTTGCGACTCGACGCAATGAAACACCCAAACCTCTCAAAAGTACACCTTTGGGGAACAAGAGACGAGAGCACTCCACCTGTTTAAAACAGTATCAAAAGCACCTGCCCCTCCAAGCGACGGTTTTGTTTGGTGTTTTCTTCCTTCTTTTTGCCATTTCTTCCTGTTTGGTTCACGTTTTCGAAGTTGATGTGATGTTCTTTTCTCTGTGTTGTTGCAACCAATCCAAAGGCAAGTAACCCACACCCCGCGCAGCGCCAAAACCTCCCACATTTCATAAATGAGCGACCTTTCCCTTTCGTGTGGTGCAAAAAAAGGTAAGGAAAAAACCTTAGTTTAGGGCTGCGGGTCGGAGGCTGTTTCTTCTGGAGTATTCGATTTTGGTTGGATCATTGCTTGTGCTCAAGCGTCAGGCCCGAAAAAACCTTGCTGAGGTTTTTTGGAGGTGTAGGTTTTCTTTTTTCTTTTCTTTCTTTTTCCTTCAAAACCAAAATCGGACACAAAAGGTGTTTTTTTGGAGAGTGTTGATTACGAGGGTGGTGTTTTTTTCTTCTTCTTCGCGGACCTGTCAAAAGTGATGCTCCACAAAACCCGCCGAACGGTTCGCACCACAACCAAAAAAAACAGGAACTGGCAACAATTCCAATCCCAAAACCAAACCAGACAGCCAGGACCCACCCACCAGCCCAAGCGCGCTTTCGTCTCGGTTGTTGGGGGAACCAAAGAGACTGAGGACCATCACTCCTGGTTTCATTTTGTAATTTGCCAGTTTGAGAGGAAACAGGCCCGGCCCAAAAGGAAAAAAGGCGCCGCGCGTGCTAACCCAAAGGCCAACGCCCACAACCAGAAGCAGCAACCAATAGCAGCAACTCACGTGTGACGAGAGCTTGTTGTGATTGACATCAACCAATCCAGAAAGATTCGTTTTTTTTTTTTCATCCACTCATCCACCCCATCCGACCCAGTTGGCACTTGTGCTTTGGAGGATCCGCATTTTATTCATCCCCGTTCCGCCATTGTGTGCTTTTGTTGAGTTGGTTTGTGTGGAGACAAAAAAAAGCAAAGAATTTCTGCGCGCCTCGATCGATTGTTGGGATTTGTGGTTTTGATTGAGCATCGTTGATCAAGACCGCGTTCGTCTCTTTCCCTTTCTTTTTCTTTTTTGCCAACCATCATACTGTGTTTTCGAGAAACGCCGCCAGTACGACTGTCCACAAGAGTGAGTGTGAGTTTTTGGACGAGTTCCATCACCAGCGCCACCATCAGCAATCATCTTCGTCCACGACTTCTTCGGCCACCAGTGATTCTACGTGCACTGCCAAAATTTTGGAACTAGACGCTAACGCGCAGTCGTGGTCCACCGCGGAAAAAGGTGACGAAGGCCAAGGGGAGATTGGAGGTGGGGTCCGCGGGCGGGGTGTCGAGTGCGTCAGTGTGTGTGTCATGATGGTAGAACAGAAGAGCAACAAATTCAAGCTGGAGGGCGAAACACCAGAAGGAACTTATGGCTCAGCAAAAATGACAACGACAGAAATGGACGAAAGTGAAACCGATAAAGACAAGAAGAAGGATCCAGAGGAGGATTCTGCTAGCGCGGTGCCAAAGAAATTCAATCCCGGACCCGGCCCTCGATCCACTCCAGCCAACATGATTCCGCGTGAGATGACTCAATACGCGCCATTACTTGTTGGCAAATACTACATTCAGGACAAGAAGGCGGTATGGAGTGGGAAATGGGGAATGACAGAGGCGGCTTTTGGTGAAAAAGGCATCACTAGTGCCTTCGAAATGAAATCGCAAGAAGACGTGCTGCTTCAGATAAGTTCTGGTTCGCCAGAAGAGTCTCATCCGGCCTTTGAAGGTATTCCGCTCGCACGAACGTCTAGTGACTCGAAAGATGATGCATCGGAGGTGAACCCAGTGTTACTTGGATATGAGACGAACCCGGAGAATCGATCTGCCATGCCATTTGCCAACAAATACGGAGGTTTCTTCCAGATTCAAGCTGTCAAAGGAAAACCTCAAACAGTGACTGAAAAAGATGTGGAGATTCGTTTTGTGCATGACCCGTCTTGCCCCAGTCAGTTCATCGTGTCGGGATCTGGAATTAATCGCTTTGGTATTTTTGATCTGCATGGTACATTGGACAAAGCAACCCAAGAGATGCGAGTCTACAAGGTGTACAAACCCCCTGAGAGAGAGAAACGCACCCTTCCAAGGCGCGCAAGAACGGCTCGAGCTGCTGCACAGGTGCAAGCGAAGCCACCGAAGCCAGCCCCCAAACAACCCACTCCCCCTGTTGCCGCTCCAACTGCTCCTGTAGCTCCTCCTGCACCTGTAAAAAGTGCGCCAGTGGCGAACGGAGTGAAGGCGTTAGCAAAGTCGGTCAGTTTACCTGTGGCAGCGAAAGATATGCCAACTTTGGCAAGGAACCGATCCGAACGAAAGCGTGTCGTCCCTGCCCATTTGCGTGATGAAAATGTGATTGAGCATGATAATGTTCCTGTTCATCTTCGTAAGTGCCATAACATCCTGAAGAGTCTGTGTGCCAACCCGAAGGCAGCTCCGTTTTTGGCTCCTGTTGATCCCGTTGCTTTGGCCATTCCGGATTACTTCAAGGTAATCAAGGAACCAATGGATCTTGGGACCATCCGGCGGAACTTGGAAGGTGGTTTTTACAACGATCCAAGTGTTTTTGCTGATCACGTCCGCCTGACCTTCAACAACGCAATGCTGTACAATGCGGCTCACAGTCAGGTTCATCAATTTGCCGTGAAATTACTGGAAGATTTTGAAAAGCGAATGAAGAGTTTGAACGTGATCAAGCAACCGAAGTCACATGACAAGGCGGAAAGTAGGAAGCTGAAGAAGGAACGCAAGAGTGATTCGCATCATTTGAGTGGTGTGAAGAAAGTCAAGGGTGGCAAAGGATCGAAAGGAAACTCAAAGCGTCGACCATCGTCTGACGACCAGGGGCTGATTATGGCGCTCAAGGAAGATATAGAGAGACTCAAGGCAACGCTTGAACAACTGCAACCTGTTGCAAAGGTCCTCACTCCGAAACCTCCGAAAAGGTGTGTTTGATGTTTCGATGTGTTGAGATGTATGAGAATGTAGTCCTAACTGGTGCTTGTGTGTTTGTAGGCCATTTCGGATGGAAGATTTGACTGAGGAAGAACTGAATGAACCCATGACACAGCTGGAGAAAGCGCGACTAAGTGCGGATATCAAGGCTCTTCCTCAAGACAAAATCAATCGAGTGCTTCAGATTATTGCGGAAGCTGTCCCGGTTGCAAAGCTTGCCAACGAGAATGACGAAGTAGAGTTAGATATTAATGCCTTCGACACGCGCTGTCTGCGAATGCTTGAAGGATATGTTAGGGTGAGTGGCAACTGGCAAGCAAAGGGAGAAGGGATGAATTGCATACTGACATGTGCGATGTGTGGTGATTGACAGGAAAACGGTATTGGAAGAAAGCGGAAACGTCCTCTGAAGAAGCCGAAAGTTGCAGCACCCGTGAACCGTTTGAAGTCTGCCAAGGTGGCTGCGATGAATATTCGTTATAGAAAAGAAGAATTGAAGAGTCAGCTGGCTGCGATTGATGGTGAATTTGTGAATCAAGCGGCTCAATCAAAACCAGATAGTGAAAATGCATCGATTCCGCCACCAGAACCCAGTCCAGCAGTTCCGATGGAAGTGGATGAACCTGAACCAAAAGACGATGACAATTCGGATGGTGATGGGAGTTCCTCTGGCACGAGCTCTTCCGACTCGGACAGTGATAGCGATAGTGAATCGGACTCTGACAGCGGAGCTCAATTGCAACGTGTAAGGATAAGTGACGAATTATACTGAAAGGGAGCCCGGCAATTGATGAGCTCTGTGTTTGATGATCCATCCAGTCCCCGTCATTGTTCCACGCGCCTGCGTTGTCTTCGATTGCTGAGCATGGCCTTCAAAGTATGGGTGGAGTCGCGTGGTTTGGTGGGAAGAATCGTGATGCTGACAGTTATGGGTTTCTTTATCTGGGGTTAGACGCTGCAAAGAAGATCAAGGACGAGCTTCCAAGCGAGCCACTCAAGGTTGAGAATCGCGGCGCTTGGAGTCTGTTGGCTCAAAAGGATGCGTCCAACGATAAATCGCCTATGCAGTCGGAGGAAAGCCAAACGAGTTCATTGTGGTTGTCTGCACGTTCAATGGAGCAGATAAAGCAGCAGAAACTTCAGCAGAAGGAGAAGGAGCGCTTTGAGGAGCTGGAAGCCCAGCGACGTCGTGAACATGAGCAACGCGAAAAAGAAAAGGAGCGTGAACGGGAGGAAACAGATCGTCAGAAACGTGAACAGGAAACCAGCCTGCGTCTTGCAGAGGAAGAGCGGTTGCGTGAAGAACGTGCTCGTGAGGCTGAACGATACCGAGCAAACCAACGGGCAGTGGAGAGGGCCAAGTTGGATCGTGAAAATGAAATGGAACAGGACAACCAGACGTTGAGTGAGGATTTGGAATCGTTCAGCTCGTCATCATTTTTGTAAAGCGGTCGTGGTATATTTGTTGTCGTCTGATGAGTGGATGACGATGAAACAACAGCAGCAACAAAATAACAGCCGCGTTTGGTGTGTGTCGTGTATCGCGTTGGAAATGAATGAATGTGGTTGTCAAAGTCTGCTCTGCGAGTCATCTCCGTCACCTCCCGTTTCTGTCGTGATCAAGTGATTGACTGCAAGTGGCTGCTGGCCGAACAAGAGCCAAGTGGATTTGCATGAAGTATTTATGTCGCATGGCTCTTGTGTGGTCGGTTGGTGGCTTTCTGTCGGTCTCGCTTGCTCATGCAAGCTCGTTTTGTTTGCTCTTCATCTTCATGTGGTGTTTTCCTTTCCCATTCTATTTAAGAGATAGCTTTGTATTTCTTTTTGGAAAAAAAAAGGATTTTTAAGAGTCTAAAACCGTAAAAAAAGCCAAAACCAAAAGAAAACAGAAAAAAAAAAAAAAAAAAACTGAAACTGTTATCTCTTGCCGCTTGTCTTGCCGTTTGGCTGCATGAGCTGAATGGCTGAATGGCTGTAGCTGGAAGTAGTGTTGTGAAGCGGATATGAAAAATTACGAAAATGGAACTACATGGTCCCCAACTGACGGATCTGAGCAAGAAGTTCGACGCGCTGAATGAGGAAATCAGCCATCTGCTCCGTCAGCAACAAGAGACGCTCTCTAGTGTCACCGGCGCCAGCTCCAACAAGAAGCAAGTGCTTCGGCTTGCCAAGACCACACTCGAGTGGCGCCAGGATGTCAACGCACTGGCCAAACACATTCGGTATCAGCTGGAATTCAGCCGCAGTCTCCGCTTACAAGAGGCTGAGACCTTGGAACTCCACGGGTCCAACCAGGGAGGTGGCGGGGGCACCAAAGAGGGCGGTGAAAGCGATGAAAGCTTTCGACTGCGCAGTCTACGCTCCGATTTGCGCGAGTTGTTGGCATTTCGTCTCGAATCGTTAGACAAGCGTCAGCGGTTCAAGTCGAGTCCACTCCATCAGCCAAAAACGCTGATGGGCACCACCACCACCACCAGCAGCAGCAGCAATAATAATAATAATAACAGTGCTGCTTCGACAGAAGCCATTTTGCTTGAGATTGAGGAAGAAATGGTAAGTACTCTAGTTCATGGCTTACTGATGCTGGTACGCATGGCCTTGAACGCTTGTCGTCGATAGAAACAAGTGAAAGACGCGGTGGACAAATCCGTGAAAAAAGAAAAAGCGTTTGGAACCAGCAGTGGGTCCAAGCAACTGTACGAGAACGTCATGGAACTGCTGGATGCTCGACGGCAACTCACCAGCAAGATCTCGGAAGAATTGTTGGACCAGAAGAAAGCGTTTGACTTTGACATTGGGTATGCCACAAAAGGCTTCCAACCATGATAGGTGGTGGTGCTAAGCAGCATGATGCTCATGTCTCCAGGCTCGCAGATGCCTACCAGAGTGCTTCCTCCCAGGACCGAACGCAGACCGAAGCAAGTGAATCGTTGGCGTCGCGAGACATTCGACTGTTTCTTCAGCTGGCTGAGTCTTTTCGAGACTTTCAGCTGGCTGTAGCGGACCGTTTCGTGCTCAAAGACAAGTCGAAAAACGGCGCCACACTGGGCTTTCTCGATTCCCATGATGCTCTCGAGTCTGGCGCTGGCAACATCAATCGGTCGCCCCATGGCCACGCGTTTCCCCACTCCCCACCAATGGGTGGCCGCTCGCCCACCAACCAGGCCGCTCTAATGAGCACCAGCAATGCCATGGCTTCGAGCAACGTGACTGCCGCTACGGCCACTTCGATTGGCACGGCTGCAACCCGCGCACGGCAGTCTCCCAGTAAACTCAGCGTGGACACCAGTCTCGCAAATGGTGGAGCCACCACTGGCACCAACTTGATCAATTCGGATTTACAACCCCATATGCAAGTACCCCACTCGCCCCAGTCGCCTTCGTTTCGCAATGGTCCGCATGGTAGCGGCAGTGTTAATTCCCCAATGAACCCCATGGGGCCCTTCAATGGCTCGGTGGTGATGGGTGCCGGCACGAGCACCACTAGCCCCGGGGGCATTTGCAGCATCAGCGGCATCGGAGGTGCAGGTAGTGGCGGTGATGAAGCCAATTTCTCCATTCAAAAGCTCAAACGCGAGCTGGCCGAGATGAAAGCGCTCAATACGCGACTCAACATGGCCAATTCCCAACTGGAAGACGATTGGAACCATCTCAAAGCCAAATACGAAGACGAGCGACTCAAACACGCCAATGAAAAGAAAATCGTCCAACCCAAAATCCAAAAAGTGATGACGTTGCGGTTGCGCAACCAAACACCTTCTTTTGTTTTGTTTTTTTGTGTCTGTGTGTGTGTTGTTACTTAGTGACGGCCACTAAGTAACCAATTCCCCTTTTTGCGGGGTTTGTGGATTTGTGACAGTTTGAAGAAGTGCTGCAGACGACGCTGCGATCGTACGAAGCGCTGAAACTCAACGTCGAGTTGATCACCAACATGTACAAGGTCAACTGGAATGAAATGTGACGAGGTTTGGGGTGGGGAATTGACGATGGATTGTGTTGACGCTGCAGAAAATCGGTGAAAGCGCGGCGTTTTACCAAGAAAATGAAGACAAACTGATCCAGGTGGGTGCGAATGGAGGCACATATGGGATTCGACATTGTACCTCGTTTCAGTTTACAAAAGAAAAAGAGATGACTCACTCATGGGATGGTGGCATGATATCATAGGAACGAGATGTACTGGCGGCCTCTCTTTCGACGGAAATCAAAAAGATCGCGCTGTTAAACAAGGTATAGGATTTGGTGGGTTTGACGTCGCTTGTTAACCCAGGATTCAATTGCGATGAGTCAGGAAAATGAACGAAAAGAACGCCTGGTGATGATCGCCATGGGTGCTCGCCACGAAGCTGTTCAACAAGTGAAAATCGCCCAAGCAGAGCGAGCGCAAATGCTGGAAACGTTCACCCGCGATCAAGAAAAACTCGAGTCCATTGAGTATGAGAAGCTTCAGTTAACACAACAACTCGACCAACTCCGAGCACAGCACGACGAGGCCGTCAGCGCTTCCCAGCAGAGAATTGCCCAATTGGAAAGCGAAATGGACTCGCGCATGGCTACCTCCGAAAACGTCTTAACCCAACTCAAGGCATCTTTTGACAAAGGTACTGCTCCAGGGTTCCCAGACCTCGAGACTGTTAACTCAATATTGCTGTTCGTTCTCTTGGGTTTCAGATTACATGGCGTTAGCACAACGCTACGAGAAGATCAAACAAGAAAACGCTGATGTCAAAGCCATGAACGCGGCACTCGATGCTCGGTACCGAAAGGCCCAAGAGAAACTCACCCGAATGGCAGCGACGTCTGCTGCAGGAGCAGGCACCTTGTGAAACCAGTTAACACCCTTCGCCGCATGCCAAGAACAAGGCCGACTGGCAGTTTTTCCACTCAATTAACTCTCTTGTTCACCCCCCAGTTTTTATTCGTTTTTCTTTCGCCTCGTTTGCTGTCACGTTTCGTTCTTTTCGTCAACACAAAAACCAAATCCATGGCTCTACTGGCGCTCGTCAATTCCCACCTTCTGTGTACCATTCATTCCCACGCGAAGGACAATAGGTCGAGTCCACTTAAGCCGCAATTTTCTTCCGCTTTTGGTTTTGGTCTTCTTTTGCTCGCTGTACAGCAGTGATGCGGTCTCCTAAACTCAATGCGATGCCCTGGGTCTTGCTGCGGATGCGAATGTACCCGGCGATTTTGCCCTTGTCTTGCTTTTCGACACTCAGATTCACCAGCGCGTCTTCGCCAAACACGCTCTTGGCGTACAAATTGGCGGCCAAAAAGTTGGTGTCCCCACCAAGCGAAGCCGTGGGGGTCATGCAACGCATATGGGTCTTGTCCACAATGTGCTGCAAAAACTGAAACACGTTGGTGATGTCCGTATTGACGGCCACCTTGTTTTCCCACTCAAATTCGGCCCACATCGAACGGAATTCAGCGTCTGAACAGGTCGCCGGCTGGATGTAATCCATAATGTCCAGGTGGATGTCGTTCATGTTGACATACGTCTTTTCGGCGCCCGAAGTCGAATCGTACGTGATGGTGCCAAAGATGTGACCCGTCTCGGTCGACGACACCTTGATATTGGCGCGAATGGTGCGTTGGTCCAATGGCCCAATGGTCTGCGGGGCGGGGCGCTCCACGATTTTCAAGTCGCCAATAGTCGAGAGCTCCACCGAGAGATTGTTGAGCGTCTGAGGCAATCGGTTGATCACCAGAATCTCCAACACAATATCGTATTCGTGCACCGTCACGTACGCTTCGGCGTACACAGGGTCTGCGAAGCCCGTGAGCTGATGGACATGGCGAAGCTTGCCACTGTACTCATTGGAGTCGTCGCCGACGGCGCGAGAAATATCGGCGCCATCATCAATGTCAATGTCGGTCGAACCCAGTGCCTTTTTGCCACGGAGCTGACGGAAACTGATGAGATCGTCGACTTCCGTGATGATCTCTTCGGTCTTGTCGTTCTCGGCTTCTTGGGCCTTTTGGGATTCGAGCAATTGACGATAGGATTCTACTCAAACAAGCAGACAAGACAACATGAGATGACTTACTCTCAGGGTCGGCATGATCGAATGGAACAAACCTCGACACTCCTGTGTGATGATCTTGTAGGAAGCTTCCATGCAGGCAGGATCCAACAAAATGCGCAGCGACATCATGATACGACGCTTGGAGTCTTCATCCATTTCGTTTTTGCTCTCCTTGGACTCGCCATAACTCATTATGCCGGCCATGTAACGCACCGACTCGACTGTCAGTGTTTTGACAATGCCCGAACTGGCGGACGCCTGGTTGTTGTTGGAGTGGATCGCACGCACCAGCAATTTGGTGAGCGTGGACGCCACTGCTGAACCCAAGAAGAAATCGCCATTAAGGATCAGCTTACGTAGATTCGGAATGTTCTCTTCCTCGAGTTGCGCAGGCTTCTTGGGGGTCTGGTACGACGTTTCGCTGGCATACGTGCCGTCGGCCAACACAATGCTTCGAGTCACTGGTTTTGCATTTACCATCTCCTCCTCTTCGGGAGCAGCAGGCTTGGCCACAACCGCTTGTGTGAACGGCAACTGCCCCAAAGCCACAAAGATGGCATTGATTGAAGCCGCAATGGACGTATCGTCATTCATGTCCACACTATCTGCAGAGTACTCGCCGAGAATCCACAGCGCCACGCGGTACACTTTGGCCAAGCTGATATCGGAGAACGACACAAGCAGTTTCTGCAGAATGCTCTGGCGCAACTCCGGGTACGACTCGCACATGGCACGCACAAACAAGATGACATCCATGGCGCCTTCGCTGTTGAGGAATTCCATGAGCAAATGCACCACATGGCTGGCCACTTCGGGGAATTTGACCGCACAGGAATGGATCGCCTGGATCAGCAAGTGGCGGTACTCGCCACTTTTGTCAATGGATTTGTCCTGGGTCTTGACCACTTCGCGCTTCAGCTGGTTCACGACGTCCTCAATGTTGCGCACCGAGACCAAGTCCATGGCGATCTCCAAGACCTTCTTGCAAATGTCAATGCTTGGCGAAGCCAGCGCGCGCATGATATCCATGAGAATCTCTTGGAGAACTTTGGTGTGGTGCTTTTTCAGATCCAATAGACGGTCCAACACAATAAGTTTGATGTTGTTGTCGCTCTGAGAGTTGAGCAGCCCACAATACGTCTTGGCAGCGGCACGCACGGCGGTGGGTGCCGACGAGAGCGTCACCAAGGTCCACGCGGCCTCGTAGCTGACGGCTGGTGAACTCGAGTTGAGCAACTGGAAAATACATCGCACGAAACGCGACTTTTGGGTCGGATCTTGACGACAGACTTTGCGGGTCATCTCGAGGATCACCAGGGAAAACCCATCGCCAAATTTGGGCACTTGATCCATGTTGTTCATGAGGAAGTTCACGGCAGCTTCCTGCGCACAGTCAAACAGCATCAAAAAGGCGTTCCGTCTCGCGCCAGCATCGGATTCGTTTTGGATCATGCGCTGGATGAGCTCCGGTGCGTCCGGGATCAGCAATTCGCCAAAGTTTTTGTACATGGTGTAGACCGTCATGACGGCATTTTTGCGCACGTACGAATGGCGGTGCTCCAGATTGTTCTTGACGGCGTCTTTGAGTGGCTCGAGGATCTCTTTTTCCTTGACTTTGCACAAAAACCGCAACATGCAGCCGCGGATAAACTCGTTCGGGTGGTTCAGATCGTTGAGCAGCGCATTGCAGACCAGAATCATTTCAGGCAACAGCTTTGGCGCAACTGGCTTGGTGTTGGTGTTGGCACCGGCGCCGCCTGCGGGTTCCGGCAATTGCTCGTATTTGGGTGCGATTTCCCAGTAAATCATGAGCAATTTCTTGAGTGACGCGTCGCTTTGGGTGGAGCAAAAGCGGATGATGTGCATCAGCACTTTGGGGAACTTCTCGCCATGCAACAAGCCCAGAATGGCACTTTTCACCGCGCGCACTTTGACATCAATCTGCGGCGACTCAAGTTGTTTGAGGATCTCGTCTTGACTGAGATGCCCCGACGAACTAGAGGAAGATTTGTCACTCGACGAAGTCGGCGGCGACAACAGCACCGTGCAGTAGCGTTCGTTGCCGACCCCTGAAGAAGCCATCACCTGTATGTCAATTGAATATGGATGGAAAAGGTTCCCCACAGGATTGGAACAGCCAAAGAAGAGTTTTGTGTTAACAATGCAGCAAGTGGAAACGCCGGCGATCGATCTCGTGGCTTCTCCGCCCCCCCGCTGTCTTCCTGTCTGACGGCACACTTTGCGAGCCACTTGGTAGCTTTCCTTGTGAGGGAGGAACGGAAGCTTCGACTAAGTACGAAGGATGGAGGATGGATATGATATCGCACTTTGATCGGTGAGGTACGGTACTGAACTGTCACCCCCCATCCAACACCGGTCCAAAACCGGTCGGGACCGCCTTCGGTTGGTGCCCTTCTTCTTCTGTTTTTTTTTGAACCGTGCGGGGGGGGGGGAGGGGGGTCAACTGCAGAATTGAACCGACGTGTACCTTTGGATTTGCTGGCTGCTGATTGGCTCAAGATGGCGTCAGCGGGCCCGGGACGAGGAGACGAACCCGAAGAACACGCCAAAGCGGATCAAGCCGACGAGCAGAAAGCGGCGAAAGATCCGATCGACGACGCGGCCGCAGCAGACCCCGCAGCAGCAGAAACCGAGCAACAGCTCAGTGCGCAACAAATGATCTGGCGAGCACGCAATTGGCTGCTGTTCAGCGTCGTCGGCGGATTGCTCTATGGCTACAACGTCAGGTCAGTGGCGGATGGGTGGCTTGGTCGAACTCGTTTCTTCGGTGAGCGTGTCAACTGAATGAAGAACGGTGTGCGTTTTGTCCAGTCTTGGCGCGTCGTTACAGTACATTCGTGATGAGCTCCAGTTGACCACCGCGCAACAAGAATTTGTGAGTGCGTCGGCGACCCTTACGGATGCCGTGTCGATGGTGATCGGTGGCCGCCTTGCCGACCTGTTTGGTCGCCGTCCCACGGCCATGGCCGCGGCAGGTTGCTCTGTGGTGGGCTGCCTGATGGCCAGTTGCTTCAGTCATAGCTTTGCGGGGCTAGTTACGTGGCGATTTGCAACGGGCATTGGCAATGGGGTCTCTATCCTGCTCTTGCCCATGTACATCAGCGAATGTGTGGACTCGAGACAACGAGGACTGCTCGTGACGCTCTTCCAACTCGGGTATGCCCGTTGATTGTCTCAGCATCGTAGATTGTCTTGTACTGGAGTACTTACTGATGGATGGTGTGTGACCTCTGCAGCGTTGTCTCGGGCTGTTGCTTGCCATATTTGTTCATGATCTTCGTGTCTGAGAGCTGGCGGTCGTGTCTGGCGCTTGGTGCGGTGCCTGGCATGTACATTTTCTACAATTTCTTTTGGCATTTCGGCGAAAGCACCAAGTGGCTCAAGTGGAAGACCAACATGGTCTCGACAAGCGTCGTGAATGGCACGCCCACGCCCAATGATAGTGCTGCCTCGACGCCCAGCGCCATCGACATGGAACTGGCCGAGACCAGGCCGCTCAAAGACCTGGAATCGGATACCGACAAGGCTGCGACTTCTTGCTCCTCGCCGTCGTCTTCGTCTTCGTCGTTGGCTTCGGACCCCAGTCGACCACATCATCCACACCTGGAGCTCGGCATTGGCATCATGTTGGCGTACGTCAACAATTCCATTGATCCATCGCTGTTTTACGGACCCGAAATCATCTCCAAGGCCCTGAACGAGTTTTCCAGACGCGACGCCAACGTATTTGGGTTGCTGTGCAGTTTGCTGTCGGTGGTGGCCGTGGTGGTGGCGTTTTGCTGGCTGGTCGAACGGTTTTCGCGTCGTCGCATCTATTTGTTGTGTTTGTTGGTGGTGACGCTGTGTTTCTTTGTGAGTGGCGTGCTCTTTGATATCCTGGACCCCAGCCATCCAGACAGCAACTTGGCCGACAAACCCCTGATCACATGGGCCATTGTCGCCACGTTTAGTGTCCTGGTGGTCTGCTCGTCCATTGGCCCCGGTACCATCTTTGTCGTGATCCTCAGTGAACTGTTCACCTCGAACGAGTACCGCGCCAAGTACATGAGCTATTGTACGTTTACCATGTCGCTCGTGTCGTTGCTGGTCAATGGCACGATGTTGAGTCTGTTCAATGCGCTGGGCACAGCCAACACGTTTTACGGCTACGGGCTCTCATATGCGCTGTGCTTGGGCTTTCTCTGGCGGTTTTTGCCCGAGACCAAGCGAAGTCAAGTCATTTAGTAGATGTTAACTGAATAAGTGATCACGTGATTGTAAGGAGATCGACACACGAGAATATGACCGTATTTGTACCACTTTGGAGACCTATTGTTCTGTAACGCATTCTGTTAACGACACAATTCGATCCAATCAAACTGTAACAAGGAACGCAACAAATGACAAAATGCCACGTCATTTGGTGGTAGTTTTACTTCGAGTTAACGCGCGAAGTCGCAATTTGTAGTATTCATTTTCATGCTGTAGTTTGGCGGAAGACCGCATGAGAGCCGTCACGTGGTCATTGAGCTGCATGAGTTTACACTCTTTGTCGTTGATCATTGCTTGAAGCCGCTGCAGTCGAGACCGTGTCGATGCATCGGTTGCGAGTTCATCCAGAAGGTCAGCAACAACTGTTCGAGAGTCTACGCCGCCAGTTCCATGGGGAGGATCATCCAGAGCTCGCACAACACTGGCTTTGCCATTTGCTACAGCTTTCGCTGAACGAGGCCGTTCTTTTCTCTGGAGCAACTGATCCGCAAGGTCCTGGACCTCATCGTGAAGTCCCACAAAGTCGCTTTTGCTTCGTTGGGTGCGTTGCTGGGCTTTCAATTTGGCGTTTTCTGCTTCCAGCTCACTCAATTGACAACTGAGCAACTCGGCGTTCGCTTGGGCCTCTTTCAGTTGACGGTCTCGTTCTGCAAGAACTTGCACCAGGTGTTGGTTATGCCCCGCCACCTTATCTTGTTCAACTCGAGAGCCACGCAGGGCGTCTTGAAGGGTTCTATGCTGGAGTTTCCACTGCTTTTCAGACTCGGCCATCAGGTGCTTTTGCTGGTGTTGGAGCCTCTGCATTTCTTCCAATCGATGGTACTGCATCGAGTCCTCACTGCATGACGGAGAAGTCGCGAGTTCACGCTTTAACTGTATGATCTCACGCTGCAACTCCTCCACCAAAGCATTCTTTTGGTCAATCTTGGAGCAAAGAGAAACCATCACAGCACTGAACTCCAGATGGTTCGCCTGCCCATCGACTTGCACATCCATTTTCTTCATGACTCGAACCAAAAGTCGTTTCCATCCTTCGTTTTCGTGTTGGAACGTGGCAATCTGCTTGTACAACCCGCGCTGTTGCGTGAGGGCTTCGTGATACTTCGATTCCAGTTCCCGCAGCTCGTTTTGATCTATCGTGGCTTTGCGTTTCGCAGCCTCAAGTTGACGCGTTTGGTCATTCAATCTGTCAATTTCTTGGTTCTTTTCCTGCATCAGCCGTTCCCATTCTTGGCGAGTCTGCTTTTCACCAGTCAGCATCTTCTGCGCCTCATGCAACTCCATGGCGAGCGAGCCCAGGCTCGAGCGGTTGTTAGCCTTGAGCAGTTCCACTTGTTTCTCGAGTCGGCCAATCGCCTCCTCTTTCTCCACTTCGTGGTTTTGCTGGACACGACATAGCTCCGCGGTCAACTTCTCGTTGGTACTTCGAAGATCCTGCAACTCGAGTTCCTTGCGAGTCAGTTCTTGAATCTGCTGCTTCTTTTGCTGGACCAATTGCATCTCCAGTTCATGGTTTTGTGCAACAAGCGCGTCGTATTGAGCCAAAGCGCGTCGTCCTTTGACATCTGCCATGTCTTCATACTTGGCAGAAAGATCATCCAGATTACGCCTCGTTTGCTTCAACTGATCCTGCAAAACTTCTCGCTCCGCTTTCATTTCCTCCAGTGCTCGTGTCAGTTGGGTAGTTTCTTGAGCTTCGACTTCCAGCTTATCGATTCGTTCCATCCACTGTTGCTTCTGCTGGTCCAAATTGGCGAGCAAGTCGGCCTTTTCTTGTTGTAACTCGCTCACTCGTTCTTCAAGTCGTTGCAACTCGCTTTGCTTTGACATCGAGTCTGTCTCGAGCTTGGTTTGACTTCTTTCCAGATGGTTTTTGGCGCTCTCGTAGTCAATTTGCAGCTGATCCAGACTGCTTTGTTGTTTCTTGATGGTCAGCTCCAAATTGGAGACTTGTTCGACCAGCTTGAATCGTTCCTGGGCGAAACTTGTTTGCATCGATTCCATTTGGGCTCGCAGTCGCTGGTTTTGATCGCGTTGGGTCGCCAACTCGTTTGTCACGCTCTCTTGTTCCTGCTGAAGCCGCTTCAACAACGACTCTTTTTGCTCCATCAGACTCTCACGACGGGAGTGAACTTGTTCGGTCTCCAGCTGATGGAACTGCAATTCACTTTCCAGTTTCATCTTTTGCTTCGTGAGCTCGTCCTTTTGCTTTGCCAAATCATCTTTGGCTTGGCTGAGAAGCTCGAGTTGATTACGAGAATGCTCCAGTTCCATGCGAATCGTTTCCATGCGCTGTGAGAGTTGATCTTTCTCTGCCGTCAGCTTCTCAATCAGGTTTCCCTTATCTGCATTCTCCTTAAGCATACGCTCTCTCAGCTCACGAACTTCTCGATTGATCTCTGCGCCAGCGTTTTCATGCATCGCCTTCAACTGCTGGTCTTTTCGTGCCATTTCCTCTCGCAAAGCCTCGCTTTCACGCTTGAATTGATCTGCGAACTGATTGAAAGCCTGTTCACGCTGCTTCAAGTCTTCAATCAGAGCAAGTCGTTCCCTCTTCGCTCGATTCAACTTTTCACTGGCCTCCTTTTGAAACTCTTCACCGGCTTCATGAAGTACCTGAGCATAATAATCTTCCAGATTTCGCGTCTGGGTCTTCAAATCCTCTTCCTGAAGACCAATATGCTCTTTTAAGCGTTGAATCTCTTGCTGCAGCGATTGAATCAACTCACTGGGATGATCACCACGGTTGTGACTGACCATACTCACATCCATTTGAGTGCCGCGTGACACAGAATCATTGTCATCGTTGTACGGACCCATCCTCAGTATTCTTCCACCTACAGTCGCGCTTGCGCTTCGACGATGGTGTCTATTTTGCTGATGGGGGTTTTCTTGCTGTATTCGCATTTGCTCCATGCCCTGAAGCAAACTATCCTGATCGCGTTGTTTTGACGACAACATCTCGTTCTGCTTCTCGATTTCCATCTTGAGTTGCTCGCCTTCGGCTTCCCAATCCCTCAACTTGTCTCTCAGTTGCTCATTGTCATTCAGGAGCATTTCCACCTGACGTTCTTTGGCTTCCAAAGCAGCTTGAGCTTCCATCGATCCTTGCTCCAACTGACGTTCAAGTGTTTGCTTTTCCAACTGCAATTGATTCAATGCGGTTCTCCATTCGCTGCTGCCATTCGACAGTTGTTCTTGTTGCTCAAAATGGAGTCGTGCTTCCATTTTTAGTCTCTCCATTTCTTCAGTGTGCTGGTGACTCATCATTTGCCTCTCATTCTGCAGCTCTTCGCAGCGCTGTTTAATCTCATGCAATTCATGGATTTGTTGTTGATGCGTTGCTTGAATCTCTTCCAATTCACGCACACGCTGCTGCAAAAGCATGGCTTCGCGCCCTTTGTTATCACTTAGATTGTGAGCCACCTTGAGTTTGTCACGAATGTCTTTGTTTTCGGCGTCCAGCGCAACCATTTGACGTTGAACTTCCTCCAAAAACTTCTGTTTTTCCTCTTCAAACCGTGATCGCGCCGTATCTAACTCGCTTCGCTGGGTTTCGCAAAGTTTTTTCCATTCGTCCCGTTCGAGCCGCAGGGATTCCATGTCGTGCTGAAGTGCTTGAACATGCTGCAGGTTGTCATGCATCTGTCGTTGGTATTCGCTCAAGGTCTGAGAAAGCCGTGTGTGTTCTTGTTCACCACTCTGAACACGTTGACCGTGCTGCTCTGCAGTTCGTCGCCACTTTTGGATTTCTTGTTGCAGATTCTCCACTTTGCTTGCGCTTTTGCTTTCCCGCCGCTGGTGCTTCTGAATCTCTTCTTGGTGTTGACCCTGAAGCGACTGGAGTGCATGTTCCATCTCGCGCAATTGGCTTTCAAGTTGATGGCATGTCTGCTCCAGCGACTGCTTTTCCTGTACCAGCTGATTTCGTTCCTGCTGATGGGACTGGTGCGACTCGTCAACCTGCGAGACTTTGCGAAGCAACTCGATGTTTTCTTGCTGCAGAGTGTTGTTGCGCGATTCCAGCTGTGCAAGTTGTGGCTGGATCTCGTTCAAATCGTTTTGTTTTTCGGCCAGCATCTGTTCCAGTCGCGCAATGGTCTCTTGTTTTTCTTGAGCGATTTGCTGTTCTCGCTGCGCGACTTGTTCTCTCAGAGTGATCTCCTGTTCGAGTTTCTCCATGTTGCGCGATAACTCCTCGCGTGTGGCACTGAAGCCCTGCTGCATCTCTTCTTGTTGTGCTTGTTGTTGCTGCAATTGACGCTTGAGCGCCTCATTGGCTGCTTGCAACTCGTCAATTTGGTCTTTCAGTGCACTGTTCTGGCTCTGCAAGAGCACATTCTGTCGATCCTTGGACTGCATGGACTGATGCGCATCAAACTCCAGTTGTTGACGGGTTTCGTCATGACGCTCCCGTTCTTTTTCGTACAGTTGCATCAGTCGGTCGATTTCTTTCTGCTTGGCCTCCATTTGTTTGGCATGAAATTCGGTCGACTGCTGAGTCAGCACCACTTGCTGTTGAATAAACTGCTCCTTGTCTTTCTCCACTTGCTGCGCGAGTTGCTTCATTTCCATGAGTTCCATCTGATACCGCGCCTTGTTGGCATTATTCTCTTGAACCAGCGCATCATTCTGACGACAAGCCGTACGATACCGCTCTTCCCATTGCTGGGTTTCCACCTGTAACGCTGCGTGCTTTAGTTCCAGTTGTTCCAGCGCCGTTTGGGCTTCCTGGATGACTTTGAAACTCTGTTGGTATTCAGAGATGGATGCGTCGATCTCGTTTTGCTGTTTGGTGGGATACAAACAACACAGAGCACGCTCAAATGACTGAGCGTCGAAGCCACCAAGCCACAAACGAGCAACAGTTCCTACCTTCCACTTGTTCATGTATCGATTCTGGTTCTCAATGATTTTGCCCATTTGCTCCAAGCGTTTGACAATGACGGGCATCAGTGGATGCTCCTTGTTCTTCTCTTCCTGCCGGGTGACAAACGTTGACAGAGCGTCAGTTTACAAGGAGTGGATGAGCAATGGACCATCAAGCATCGTACCAACATGCGTAGGAAATCGGCAAAGTTCATGATGAGTTCTCTCGCCTCTTTTGGCGAATACCCCGGTGTTAGTGGCGGCGAAATCTCAATGTTGGCCATGGAACTGGATGGCGTGGTCATCATCATCTGTACGTCGCCATTGGTCGATGCCGCAGCAGTAGCATCCACGCTCATGGCAAGCGGATTACCATTGGGATTGCCGTTGGTATTGGTATTGGTATTGGTATTGGTATTGGTATTGGTATTGGCATCGCCATTGGGTCCCATGGTAGGCGACGCCGTGGCGGAGACAGCCGAGGCCGAGGCAGCGGATTCCATGGCAGTCGACGACGCCATGTCGATGGTACTGGGAAGCGCCAAAGCAAACGGAAACAGCGGCGCCGGCAGCGTGGGATCTGGAATGAGTTCGCAGACAACTTCTTGTTTGCTTTTGCGTCGTTCTCGAGCAAACAGCACGGCCTGATGGGGGGCGGGCGGAAAAGTCGGCACAAGAAGCGCGGGCAACCAGCGAAAATGGACCAACAACAACAACAGACAAAGAGAGTAAGAGAAAGAGACAAATGAATAGAAAGGCCAAGTGAGTCTAGAGCAGCCCCACTCTTTCGTCTCAACAAGCTTTCACTGCTGGGTCCAATCCTTTTCTTTTTTTTTTTTTGGTCGGCCAGCAAATGACAACAGCAACCAATCCAACCAAGAGACAAACAAACACCTTTGGACTCAGTACCATTGCTCTGCCTCTCTGCACCAACTTGTCTTCGTCGTGGGAGGCCATAGAAATCCTCAACACATCTAGTTTACCCCTCCAGAGGAAGGCACCCAAGCCCGTGCTGGCTTGCTTGCACTTTACCTTTGAGGATGAGAGCGCCAAACCTCGTGCACAAAGCAAGGTCAGTGGTGTACCATGTGGTGTGGTACGACTCGGTAAAGTGCGCTATTTCGAGTGTGCACCTGGTCCCAGGTATCTGACTTGCCCAAGAGACCCTCCAATTGCAATTTGCAATCCGTTGGGCATGGGATTTGAGAGGGGGATATCTCTGCTCCTCGATAGACTGACTAACACTGTATGTTCACTATGATCCAATAGATCAACACTAAGGCTAGTTCACGATCAGACGTAGTACGTGCCGAGTTCAATGGTGCGATGCGAACCGCCATCTTCTGAGGCATTGAGGCCATGGCCAGCCAAATCCTTTGAAGGTCTTCCAGTTGAATGACGACCATAGACACGCTCGTCGTCAATGTACACCACGGATCCATCTGACGAAGAAGATACCTGAGATATGGTGCGATTCAGACTCACAGGAGGCTGGCGTTGGTCCCCAGCATGGGCCATCCTGATCTCAGAAGCGACTTCGCTCGCCGCAGTGGAGCCATTTGGGCCGACGGAGGATGTCGCTTGCTCTAGCTCTTGGCCCAATGTGATGTTACCATCAGTCAGAAAGAACGCACCTTTGCCGTCAGAGTTTTCTTGGTTGTTCTTGCGACGGCGCCAAAAGAAGAATCCACCGAGACCCAAGACAACAGCAATGCCCAAACAAATGCCGATAATCATCCACGTATTACTTGAGTTGGAGGATGGATCCACTTTGTTGATTACGGCCTTGGTGAACGGTGCATATGCCACCATATCCACGCGTTGATTCGCTTGAAGAGATAGTGGCATCACGGCATGTACAAACATCACCGAGTTGACAGTCACATCTTTAGCCGAGATGTTCAGCGCTCCGGAAAAACTCGACAGTTTTTCGACCGACGCAAAGTCACTAGGAGACGGTAGCTCATACGCTGCTCGTTTCTTCTCCGCAAACAATGAGCATTGGTCAAAGCTGGTGCCATCACACACATACACATTCATTTGGGTCATTTTGGGCTTGGATTCATTGGTCAGCACCGCGCCATTGGCCTGAAAAGACCAAATGGCTTTGAATTTGTCACCGGACGCAACCAGTTTGGCTGTCAAATCGTATGGGCACTGGCCACTGGCAATTGGTGCAATCAGATTGTCGTATTTGACATCGATTTGGTCTCCAAACGCAAGCGTCTTCCAGCACAACGCATTGAGACTACCTAGCGACACACCTCTTGCTTGGATTTGAGCGTCCAGTTGAGACTTCGGGTCCTCGTTGGTCACAACAATCTTGAAACGCCGGACGAAGTCGATGCGTTTATGGCTGTCCGTGGCAAAAGTGACTTGCACAAACGCTTCATAGTGCCCTTCGTGGTCCAACGCGAGGTTATTGGCCTGGAACTCGGCTGTTCGACGCATGGAGGTGTCGGATGTCGAAAAATTCTTGTGTAACGAGGGGGTCAACTGGGCCACGTAGTCTTTGGTGGGGTTGGCCACTTCGTTGCAGCGCATGGCATTTAAGTCCAGCTTGCACACTTTGACCGTGGACGACACGATCTCAAAGAACATATCATTGATGCGTTGCGGCATACCACCATCATCTGGAAGCGCAATGCCTCGCCTCTGGGCATCATCCTTGGAATCCGCAGTGATGGTCCATTCCATGGCGATTTGCTCGTTGGGTTTTACAACAGGTACGTTCACGATGGTGATTTGAACGCCACAATTGGAGTCGGTGGTGGTGGTGTTTTCGGAGGCAAGTGGCTCAAGCAACGCGTTCTGCTTGGAAGAGCGGCAGGTCGTGACGTCAATATCTTTCGCCGCTTGCACTACTTGGGAATCGCTGCTCGTGGACTGCACTGAGAGCAGCTTGAACGCCGTGAAATAATACACGATGTTGCTGTCTCTGGCATGTGGAATCGCCACTGTGGCACCGACCAGAAAGCTTCCGGGGCTATTGAAGGTGATCCCAGACGAAACCGAAAAGCTTTCACTGGATCCTACTCGGCTAAAGCTTCCATGTTGTTCACCAGTCTGTTGCGAGGGCGTTCCGGATACCGGACCGCAGCTCTCAATGGTCGATTTGTCGCAAGTCCGCAGAAACGTAGTGAACCCTGACACGACCGTGCTTGCATTGACGCTCGCATCAGTCGGTACTGCCATGGACAACGCATTGGCTTTGGCGTCTTCGGGCTTTCGAATGGTCGCGGACCACGCAGCACTCACTGGTTCGCCAACCCCCAACGCGCGCTGGTTAAAGTCGACAAACTCCACTTTGACGACGCAATCATCGTTCTCATATGTCTTGGACAATTGATTGGATGACTTTTGGCTCTTGTCCAGTGTCCAACAACGCAGCTCGTCTGCTGCGAGGACCTGCCCAAACGAGGCAACCCATACCAGCAGAGTTGGCCACACCAAGCAAGGAGTCATGGCTGGCACTGACACTGGCACTGGCACTGGCAAAAAAAAAAGAGTCTGATAACAGACACCGCAGCACAAAGCAGAACTGCACCAAGGTCTCCCACGGCTGTGGATGGATTACACGATGCAGAAATGTACGAAGGATCTGGGCCGTTTGGATGGATGAACGAACCTCCTTGGTCCTGTGCCGTCGAGTGTGACTGAAGCGGATGCCTTGTCAATCAACCACCTTGAACACTTGCTTTCACTGTACAGTACAGTACTACAGTGACTAGCCCCGTCGTCAATCTGCATTGACACCCGCTTTCCGTCATCTGCCTGGTTCTTTTGTGCACCAACCAGGCCGTTCTGTTGCCTTGGAGGATCCATATAAGAGTGGGAGCCTTTACAGCGGAAATCCAGTTGATCGACCCTGCCCCATGCTACAATCCCTTGTTGAGATCTTTGGGGATTGTCACGTGGGATTTGTAGGGACACAACTCTAAAATAGGGATTACCCAGCCATTCCTAATTGTGGGTGAAACCATGGCTTCGTGGTTTGTGGCTGCAACTCCACGGAATGGTCTAAACCACGAGCCGTGAAACTTCTGTACACGGTCCAGTACGGAATGACATGACCCTGCAATGCTTCTGTAGGCTTTGACCCCAAGCATTGTGGCCCCAATTGTTGCTTTACCATTGTGATGCCACTTCAAAGACAACGAAGAATAGGCATTCGATCCATTTTGAACCGCTTTCTGCGGTACTGTATTTGACAATCACAACTCACTTCAGAGTGAATGGTTACAAACGTGTGCCGCATCTGGAAACCTTATTGTGGACAAAAAAGGGCATTGTGCAGTTGCGGGTCTGAAGCCATTTGGCACTTGGGTCTCCTGGACCCACCCGTCAACAAATACTAGTTTGTTCCAGTTCACACTTTGAACGGGTTGGTGGGTTTGTTGTACTGTGCCTGTTTTGAACCCATTGGATCCCACCTCGACCTTCTGTTTCATGATGCAGTCAGGCAGTAACTCATGGTTGCGTGTGGGCGAAATGGTCGACTTCTACGTCCATCAGCCTGTTGTTGTGCTCACACAGTCAAAGTGCCAAGAAAGCCAAAGGCACCAGAGCTGAGAAATCAAGTGGCAAGTGCCGACAAGAGACGGGTTTGGATCAGTTCCGTTTGTGCGCGCGTTGCTCACCTCTCTGCTCCGCTCCGCTCCTCCCCATTGAGTGCGCTCGCTCATCAAGACTGTCTCTTTCTCTCGTGTGCTTTTGTTGGCGAGTCGGCCAGCTTGCCTTTCCTTTTGTTGGTGTACGGCATCTCTTCTGTTATTCTTCATCATGTGAGTGTGCTTGATGGGTAGCGGTGAGGATACGTGATCCGCCCGAGCAAAAGTTGACATCCACATGGATTTGGACGCATGTTGTAGGATCAAGTACAAACACGATCTCAAGACCACGTACTGCTATCTGCTCGACCAGCCGTACGACGACAAATTCCCCACCAGTGACTCCAAGAAAATCATTGGCAATGCGACGGGCGATGCCTGCCCATTGGATCTGCAAGTGCAAGTGGCCGACATCACGGAGCAAAGCGATTTTGTCAAAATCAAATATACAGCCAAGAAAAACGCTGCGTTCAAGGCCAGTAACGGGTTTGAATTTGATTTGCAACAGATTGTGCACGCCTCGCCGCCGTCCAATCTCACCACCACTTCCAGCCGCGCCGGAGATGAATTTGACATGCCTGTGGCCCATGTTGCCATTTGTGACTGGCGCAAGTGCAATCTGTTCAACATGGCGCCGGGCAACCCGTCCAATGGCAATGTGCGACTCTCGGAAAACGACCCAAACAACTTTGATTTGCCCGAGAAGTTGCAGCATGTGTTTGGCTCCCAGGGACTGCAAGTCGACAAGAAGGGCAAATACACAGGCTTTGCGCATATCACCTTAAACCTCGCGACCAAGCAACGCGCCGATTTCGTCACATACTTCCCCGTACAAATCGGCAAACCGGCCGGCAATGACCAGCAATCCATTTCTTCGGACGTGACGTACTGCTTTGGCTCGGACGTGTCACCGTTTGATCCTACGTTTGATGATTCCCAAGTGAAAACTATTCGTTCAGGAGACTTTTGTCCAGGCAAATTGACCGTCGACTACCCCAAGCAGGCGCTGTCACCCAACCAAGAGTTCTCCATCAGCTCTTCGTTCCAATTACTGACTCCTCCAAGTGATGAGATCGCGTCCACTTGGTTGGCCGAGATCGACCCCAACCAGTCCATGAAGGACCCCAATTCGGGTCAGCCAGTCAAGGTCGCCAATGCTGTCGTGAGCATCTGCCAAAAAGAACCCAAGGGCAAATGCTCTGCCTACCCCAAATCTGGCTCCAAGACCAAAGATGTTTTCAAGTTTGGCAGCCAAAACCTTACAGAGAGTAACAGTCTGGCGTTTGCCAACAAGACTTCGCTCGAAGACCCCGGTGACTACCAGATCATCTCCAAGGTCACCATGGAGAGCGTGGATGGACAACGTGTGGACTTTGCTGTGTACAATACCATCACTGTACAAGCTGAGGCCAAGACCCAGAGCAGCACCTTCTTGTACATCGGGCTCGGCGTGGGTGTGTTCATTCTGCTCATGGGCCTGGGCTTTTGCTTCTGGAGAAAGAAACGCCAGGAGCAACAAGCCAAAGAGATGCCATTTGTGAATCCTGAATTTGACCCCAGTGGTTCCAACTTCCTAACATACAAGAACCCTGCCGAAGATGGCATGGGTATGGGCATGGGCATGGATATGAGTGGCATGAACAATATGAATGGCGTGAATGCAATGAATGGTATGAACGGAATGAACGGTATGAACGGAATGAACAACGGTCAATTTGGCATCCAGTTGGGCGCAGACTCTGCTGCCGTTGCTGGCGGTGTCAAACCTCGGGAGAACAATTCGTTCTCGCTGGATCCGTACGCCCGTGACAGCTTCCACGAGATGGGTGTCGATGACACCGCTGTGGACTCCACCATCCAGACCACCAGCATGCGCCACTCGGAACTCTCGTATTCTTCTTCCTTAGATGATGCCGACTCGGAATGGGAGTACTCCAATGTGCATGGCAAGAACGATAATGCACTTCCGGCTTTGGATGAAGACCAGCAGCAACAGTCACCACCGCCCCAACAACAGGCGCAGCAGCAACAACATCTACAACAACAACAACAACGACAGCAGCAGGATGAACAGCATCAAATGTACCGACTGCCTCCGGATTATGCGCAGTACCACCAGAATCCTCAACAGTTTGCAGCGCCAACTGGAACTCACCCCGATCTCAACTCGAGAGCAGCTTGGGACGACTCCACTCGAACGTACAACTACTAAGCGCGTCAGCAAACCGGACAGACGATCAGAGATTCTTCTTTTAACAAGGTAGCGGTACAAGTAGTAACTCTCGGTTCAGTCTAGATTTTTCTTATCGCACGCATCACCATCCATCGCCACAACCCCAATTGATTCTTCATTGGGTTTTGTGCGGGAATGGGGGGTCATATTTGTAATTTATCATCTCGACCAGTCAAGAAAAAGCACAAAGATGTTTCCTTTACAATTCTATTCTTTGGCTGGGTTATTTTGGTAAATTTTAATGAAGACAAAACAAAGCGATTCCATCTTCCTAAATCCTGCCCTTTGTTCTAGTACAAAGTGTTGCGTTCCATCCATCCCTTCTTTCTGCGGATGCGGCCAGTCTTCTGATCCACCACGGTGATCGACGTCGAACGCAAGATGAGCTTGCGCATTTCGTCGAAGCAAACAATGAAAATGAAGAATGGCATCCCAATGAACCAGTGGGTCAAACGGATTGATTCAGTCTTGAAAATGGCCTTGACAAAGCCGCAGTAGCAGAAAGCCACGCCGACAATAGTCTCAAAGACCAGACCCATGTTGAGCACAGTGTTGCGCATGCCTTGCTGGATCACCGACAGAATACGAGTTCGGCAAATCATCACATTCGACCATTGCATCACGATCACACCAATAAAGTATGCCGTCTGCGCAACAGCCAACGCCTTAGACTGCATCATACGAGACATGACATTGGAACGAACGACACCGTCTTGAATAGACGTGAATCCAGCACGATAGTCCAGCAGACACTCATCACCCTTGCACACTGGTACACCATCCACAGTTGGAATAAGAACCGAAGTGCCAGTTCTGTACACCTTCTTTTCCATAGTAAACTTGCCAGCAAGACTGCCATTCGCACTCATCGCCGTCACGTCAGTTCCAGCGAAAGCATTCTTAGTGTCCGTGGTTGCTTCAAGATCACCGCCAGTCTCCGAGTCAAGCTCAATGCCAAACGCACCAAGTGGTTGATAGGTTGCAAAGATATCGAGAACCAAGTTTGTGTCGAAACCATCCACATCACTGTCCTTCACGTTCCAGCTGAACCAATCCTTGTTGAAAAAATGACTCGAACGCGCACGCATGGGGTAGTAAGGACGGAATCCGCGATTCCATGCTGCTTCCATCGATTGGATGGATACCACAGCTTGACCACCAGAGTAGCCCTTGTAAGTAGTCGGATTCAAACGGTCATATCCGTGTGGCTTGTCGACTTTAGGCTTCACATTCTGCAATGGGAAGTAGCACTCATCAATCGAACCACCATCTCCTCTCGCCCAAAAGATCTTCGCATCATAGATCGAACCACCAGCGGGGATTCTAGCGTCGTATTCGCTGCTACACTGAGGATCTTCCGATTGTCCCAACGGAACCATTTTCCCGTTCTTCTTGTACTTTCCACCAGCCGAGCAGAACTTGCCTCCCTTCGGCTTGCACCACAAGACCTGCCGTCCGTACAAGGTACTGAAGCCCAGACCTGAAAGAGTCGATGGAACATATCCGTAGTCATTCATGACCACGAAGTATGTGAACATACCACCAAATGCCTCAATGATACCAATGTTCAGATATGCAAAGACAACCAACTTCTTCGTCACAAGACGATCTCGCTTCGAGTTACGTGGAGGACGCGACATGATGTCACTTTCAGCGCCTTCATACGCCATCGAAATTGCAGGCACCATATCCGTACCCAGGCAAAGAGCAAGCATCAACACGGTCGTCAATGGCAACGGAACACGAAGCAGAATGTTGAGCAAGAAAGGAATCAACTCTGGAATGTTCACCGCAAGGGCGTAAGCAATCGACTTCTTCAGGTTGTCGAAAATGATACGGCCCTCTTCGACGCCACTCACGATCGAGGCGAAGTTATCGTCCAACAAGATCATGTCGGCAGCTTCTTTTGACACTTCCGAGCCCATGATGCCCATAGCAACACCAATATCAGCCTTCTTCAGCGCGGGAGAGTCATTCACACCGTCGCCAGTAACAGCAACAATCTCGCCACGGCGTTGGCAGTTTTCAACAATGATCAACTTTTGAGTCGGTGATGTTCGAGCAAACACGATCTGAGGATGGTCCAAAATGCGATCCCACTCTTCTTCTTTCGTGTCAACACTGATCTCCCACCCAGGAACAACAATGGCTGGTGCAGTAGCTGGATCCTCATATCCAATATCTCCTGGAGAGAGATTCTTCGCGGCATTGCCTTCTTCAATGTCCTCCTTCGTTGGTCCCCAGAGAATACCCACCTTGTGAGCAATAGCCTTAGCAGTGACAGGGTGGTCTCCTGTAACCATGATAACTCGGATACCGGCAGTCTTGCATTTCTCAACAGCGCCAGGAACTTCAGCACGAGGCGGATCAACGAGAGCCATCATACCCAAGAAGCAAAGTCCCTCTTCAATGTTCTTGTTGGGAGTTGGAGTAGCATCGTAGTCAACATCTTTTTCGCCCAACGGGAAGTTCGGGTTGTCCGTATTGAAAGGATAATCCGCTGGGTACACCTCAGGATCCAAAACCTTTTCACAAAAGCCCAACACACGCATACCACGCTTCGACAGAATCAACTGCAGTTCTTCCAACTTGTCAAGACGTTCCTTAGTCATTGGCAAGACCTCGTTGCCAATAAACACCGATGTACAACGTGCCAAAATACGTTCGGGGGCACCCTTCATCACCAACAAATATGGCTTCGAGGGATCATTTTCTTGTTGATGAATCGACACTTGATACTTATTCTTCGAGTTGAACGGGATTTCCTTCACTTTGCCATTCGACAAGCGGTATTCCACGACATCACGCTTGTCTTGGCAAAACTTGATCATGGCAGATTCCGAAGCATCGCCAATCGTTTCCCAGTTAACCTTCAAACCAGTACGCATGGGAAGTGGAGCGCCACGAGTGATCTGCAAATCGGCACCAGTTCCTGTGACCACTTTCTCGTATTTCGATTCTTCATCAAAAACGGCGTTGTTGCAAAGGGTGGCACATCGCTGAAGGCGTTGGAAACCCTCATCTGCGACCTTGTAGGTGGGTTGAGGGGTGATTGAGCACTCAGCATCAAAGATTGCTTGATCATACACAACATTGGCCACAGTCATGACGTTTTGCGTCAAAGTACCGGTCTTGTCGGAGCAAATGCACGAAGTAGACCCCAACGTTTCCACACCCTGTAGATTCTTGACAAGCATATTCTTGCCAGCCATGCGTTGAGCAGCAAGACTCAAGCACACAGTCACGGTAGCCAAAAGACCTTCAGGCACGTTCGCGACAATAACACCAATCATAAAGACAAGATTCGACACGAAATCACTTCCAATAATGAAGTTGACCACGAAAAAGAAAACACCAATCGCGGTGGCGACAGCAGCAATCACGTGTACGAAATGGTTAATCTCTTTTGCGATCGGTGTTTCTTCAGTTCCCGTTGAAGTCGCAAGTTTTGCAATGCGGCCCATGACCGTCTTATCACCGATGTTGATGACAATACCCTTGCCGTTGCCCTGTGGCACAAAAGTACCAAAAAAGCACAAGTTCTTGGTTTCGAGAGGATTCTCATCTGTGCACTCAGGAATACGCTTCAAAGGTTCTGGTTCGCCAGTTAGCGACGCATTATCGACAGTCATGTCATCAGAGCACTCAACGACACGAATATCGGCAGGCACTTTGTCACCGCCCTTAATGATCACAAGATCACCACGAACAAGGAGCGAAGCGTCAATCTTTTGTGACTTGCCTTCGCGGACGACCGTAATCATGGTCGGCATCATGTTCTTGAATTGCTCCATCAAATTGGACGACTTGTGGTTCTGAACGTACGAGAATGTACCCGTGACAAACACCACAATGGCCAACACGATACCCAAGTACAAATTGTCGATCGAGTATTGCACAAAGTACGCGACAAAACACATCGCAGAACCAGCCCAAAGCAACAGGCAAAAGAAACCGGTCAGTTCACGCCAGTACTTGAGCCACTCGGGGTCTTTCTTAGGTGGCGTCAACTGGTTGAGTCCTTCGGCTTCACGACGCATATCAACAGTATCGGTGGTCAGCCCAGCCTCCACATCTGTCATGAGCTCGGCGCACAATTCAGCAATGCTCATCTTGTGCTCAGTGAGCACTAATTCACGTTTGGCATCCTCATCCGAATCGCCGCCCTTGGCTTTCTTTTTGGCCTTGCGGTTCTTACGACTCTCAATGCGTTGACGCATCTCAGTGGTGGCCGCCACGATTTCAGCCGACGATCGGACGCTCGATCGTCGGGCTGCTCGACTACCACGAAAAGACATTTGCGACGGATTGCGTGGCGGAGCAGTGCGGCGGGCGGTGGAGCTGGACGGTGGCATGGCACCATCCTCCATACGCGCATAGTCCTGGCGCGGGGTGCTTGGTCCGTCCATGGTTGACAAAGCGAGTGCGCAAACTGAGCGTTGACCTGAGTTGAGCGAAAAAGTTGCTTTTCGCGTGGGGCCGCCAAACGAAACCTGTGAGTTGCTTCTCTCCTGCGCTGAACTGCTTGGCTCGACTTCACTCCCACTCGACAAAAGCTGAAATGGCAGGTCTGCGATGGTGGGGGGGGACTGGCTGTGAACTGGGCTGTCCGTTTGTTTGCTTGTCTGGGTCCTAAAGAAGCCCCACAGTCGTCGCTTGGGTCCCTTGTTCTGGCTCTGACGATAGGGTGCCCCTTCTCACATAGCATCCGTGGCCAACATCAGAATTGTGGTGCGGCGCGATGATTGGCTAAAAGTCTGACCAAGCGCTCCGCACCAGTGCTATACAATTCATTGAATTGCAGAGAGTCGAACGTGGGTTTGTAATGGACCAATCCACCGATTCGAGAACAACCACAAACCAGGAAAGAAAGACGTAATGGACCAACAATTCGACACCATACATTGATGGGTGTTACTATCAAAGCTAGCCATTCACACTACAACACAATGCAGTTTGGATACCCAATCTTGCTGGTTTTGGGCACGAAAGAGTCAGAGAGAGAGGTCGTCCTTGGGTCGAACGTTCGGTTGAGATATTTGGGTCCGCAGAGAAACCTCTTCGTCACTGAAACACAGTCCAACGCACTTACGGTATGATGTGGTGTCAATTGCTGAGCCATGAAACACTTTCTCGCACATGCTTCTTCACGATTTATCAAGAGCTGCAGGCACTGATTTGAGTCTGGTTGATAATGGTTATTGCTTAAGGGAGAATACAACCCTGTAGGGTATCAAATATTTCAGTACTGTAACTGTTGGTCGGTTAACTATAGATACTAACCGATAGGTTGGATGTTACGGTACAACTCCACAACAGTTCAGTTGATCACCTTGACCAATCATAAAACGGGATTGTTCCTGATCTCTCAACCCACACAGTCAGAGGGTGACGTAGCAGCGCGCTTCAGTTAATCGAAGTTACATCCTGGTCTCGACTCGACTCTATAATCCTCATCTCCCTCGTAGACCACACGTTGGACAGTGTAAAAGCTTCCCATTCACTCCCTCTTCTATTCTTTTCTCTGGGTTCATGCTGGGACAACGATCAGCTTTTCTTTTGGCCAGTTGCCAGGCACCTGACAGTTGGGGGTGCACCTTCCACAGCATGTCGCCATTCGTCCAATTTCGTGTGGAGACCAGCTGCCTGGCACATTAAACAAGGAACATGTTCCTGAAGTAGTGTATCCTTTGGTCGCACCCAAAATTCGAAACCAGGTCGACGTCATCGTTTTTCTTCGCTGTTCTTTTTGGAACTTGCCGTGTTGTGATTGGCATTTGGCTCGTGTGACACGAGAGCGTCATGAGGCTGAAAAGGAAGATGAAGTTTGGCGTTAGGACATTGGTCGACGACTGGCTGATGAGCGAGAAAAACGCATCGGACGCGGCGCCAGCAGCAGCAAACCGAAGGAAACGACAGAGCCAACCTCCCAAGTCAGCGCGGGAAGGCAGGCAGATTCGGCAGCAAAAGCAGGCGGCACAAGACGTTGAACCAGCAGCAAAGAAGAGCGCGCGCCACCCAATTCCTTCTTTCCGCCTCTTCCCCAGCCATCCCCCCCTTTGAAGATTGCCTTTGGGGAAGCGACCCGCAAACCAGGATCTGACGGGAAGATTCACTAGCGCCGAAAGGGAATACAAAGCAGCAAGCAACGAAGAATCCTCTGCTGGTTGAATGGCCTGTGGGTTAGTAGACCAGCTGACGCAATGGTGGAATCCATTGCGTGTCGTCTCGTTTGAAGCGCTCTCGTGGCGCAAAGACACTTTTGAATTATGCCCGACCATTTATCTGATCCAACGCGGTGCGCGATGGCAGCAAGCCCACATTCCGCTGGATGTCGAACAGCAGCTGATTGAAGAATACGTCGCGCGACTTGCTGGAGGTAGTTCCGCGCCAATGCAAAAGCGACGCTATGCTGGACCCGCACCATGGAAAGCGGTCGTCAAGCTCACGCATCAACACTTGACCAAGTGCAACGAACAACTGGTGAAGTTGTCGCTTGATGATGGATCCATCACGTACGATCAACTGTACCGTGACTTGAAGCTTGCGGTGGTGGTCAATCTAGAAGAAATCCAAACGAATGACGAAGCCAAAAAGCAATTCACCAGTGTGTTGCATCAAATCATAGACTTTATGCTGATTGAAGCGGCCACAACTTCTCATGCGCGTCGCTGGAAAAAACTCATGTTGGTGCCAGTTTGTTTGGATATGGCGCCATCGCGTCGGTTGTTTGGTACTCGGTATGCTGGACTGCGTCGTGGATTGCCGATCGTGCTGCGTGAACTCGTAGTCTCGAAGCGTCGCGATTTTCTGGCCGAGTGTCTCGACCACTTCAATAAGTCGATGTGTCTCCCTTTGCCGTCTAGCTCGATGCAAATGGAGCTGTTGGAATTGGCAACGCGACTGTACTTACCGCCATTTTGTGTGACAAGCACATGCTTTTCGTTGCGTCAAATTGCATGCGTCAATGAAGAGATGCTGCAGACTTTCTGGCGCATCCGCGATCATCCAAACATGAAACGGTTGTTCCGCGGCATGATTGAATACCACAAGCAACTCACGCGCTTGGGACTGAGTGATCAGGATGTTATTTGCGCGAGCCAACAAGAAGCCCATTGCGTCATCAATTGCCCTGCGCGCACTTCTAATTGGAGCCGTTGGAGTCTCATTCCTGTGCTTCTTGGGAAGACTTCTTCGATGCGTCAATACTTCACCCATGACCATGATGTTCATGAGTTGGTGTCCGCTTTTGACCTTGTCGTGTTGATTGTGCTACGTATTGGGGTGATTTGCTGCGGCCTATGGTTTGTTTATCAGCTTAGCTGGTATCGTCTTTCGTCCGTAGTCATCATGACTGCCGTTCTCGGGCTGTGGCTTGCCTTTGAGTTGTTGCTTTCCAAGAAGCGCCGCCGCCAGTATCCGGATGGGCAGACTCAATGTGACGACTGGCGTATGGCGTATCTTCCGATGAAAGAGCTGCAGCGCAAGCGCCAGGAGCTTTGTCAACAAGTGCGCGAACTGAAGCAGTCTTACCAAGGACGTGATCTCCCATCTCCGGTGATCATTCGTCGCGAGTTGGATTGTGAGACCTTCCTCGTTAATGCGCACCACGACTTGTTCCTGAATGCCCACAAGTGCTTTCCACTCGAGTTGCTTCAGCAAATGTCACCGGATGACGACGTGACGGTTGCTCCACGTGTTCGCGAGTGGTTTTACTTGCCCAATCTGTTGCGAAGTGCCAAGTGGCGTCGAATCTATGACACCATTGCTCCTCGACATCTGAAGCTCGCTAGTCTGGAGAGTTGTTTCACGGAGAATGGGCTCCTATTGAAGAAATTGCGGCAGAACGTGTACTTTGAGTGGGTCCTGGAAGCCTACGAGTTGTTCCAGAAGCATAAAGATAACCATGCTGAGTTGCACACTATGGTACGCCGCTTCCAGCAGCAAGACAGTGATACCAGCAGCACCTGCAGTGATGAACTGGCCTCAGAACGAGCCGAAAGCGATGAAGAGATTCGTGCCAATGGATTGAAGCGCCAGCGGTTGCTGGTTCTTCAAAAAGCGTGGCAACTTGCCAAAGACGGTGAGGAGGAAGATCCGACTGATGATGACGATGCTGCGGACGATGAGGAGGAGGAAGATGCAGAAGCAGAGAACGAGGATTTATTGTGAGATGACCAGATCGGAAGGCTGAAAGGCCTACGATGGAAATGGGCGATAGTTTGTTGTCATGTTTGTCGTTGCGAATCGTGTGGTGGTGATTCCAGACGCATCTAGAGGTGTGGTTGTGAGTAAGCGGAGGAATTGAGCAGGTTAGTCCAAGGAATCTTTTTATCTATACAGAGTAAACGTGTGGTTTTTTTTATGAGTTTCTCCTTCTTCTGCGATTTTGTTTGGTTTTATCAAAGTGCGCACTACTTGCAGTGTGTTGACAGCTTCAAAAGCCGTTTTCATTGAGAAAGCGGTGCATTTCACGCACTTGTTGTCGAAAACTGGGATCCGATACGAAAGCTTGGGCCCAAAAGCCAACGTTCTGTTCCGTTTCACCAGTGTCTTGCTGTTCTTGTCGATCTTCTTGCTGGATTTGGACCGCAGAGTCTCTTGACGTCTCTCGCGCATGGAGAATGGTGACCGGAATGCCGTGATGCCGACAGAATTGCGCGCATTCGGTCACCGATGACGGAGTGTCCAAACAAAGTCTGCACGTTTGCCACCACCCGGGCCATGAGACTACATGAGCTGTTGGCAGTAGTTGAAGACGTGTTTGAGTGTAGCTCCTCTTACCGAATCGTTTTGTGCTCTTCAAGAAGAAAACGGATGAAACGTGTGTTGTGGACAACCCATACGCGTTCCAGTTGGACGTGCTGCAACACTGGCAGGTGATTGCTACTGATGAGCAACCGCACCCAGACGCCCGCTTTGCCTTCTGTCTCGAGTGTTGAATGAAGCCCTTCCTGTCTTTGACGTTGTAAAGTCAACTCGAGCAAAAATTGCTTGTGCAGCAATTGCCGTTGGCGGCGCTTGGGACGCGTCAGTAGGAGGCGACATGGCATACATTTGGCCATTTCTTCCCAAAACTTCAACTTCGGAATTAAACGAATGAACCAGAATGGTGTGCTGTACATCACAGCAACACAAAAAGATGGCCACTGTGGGATTCGAACCCACGCCCTTTCAGACCAGTGCCTTAAACTGGCGCCTTAGACCGCTCGGCCAAGTGACCTTGATGGCAATTTAGGATCGTTTACTCTTTACAACTCTCCAGCGATTTCTTGTCAACATTGACAAAGCCATTCGAGTCTTCGTCACACTCACTAAGCTTGTTGAGGTCAGCCGACGGGGCTTCGTTGGTCTCGTCTTTGACTTCTTGTGGTGGTTGTTTCTGTTTTTGCGGCAGAGTCATCTTGTAGCCATAGAGAAACTGCATCACGCGCGCGTTTTGCAGCTCGGGTTGTCGCAGAATTGTCATGGTGGCGATCACAAAGAGCCACCACTGGAGCATTTTACTCAGTCGCTTGGGCAGTTTCCACTTGTTTTCAAACCACACACCGGTTGTGTACACCGAGTACACGGACACAGCCTTGAGCACACTGGCGCGACGTTTGGCGTTCTCGGCCACGAGACACAGTGTGGTCGCCATGCCACTGATCACCGTCACGAGTCGATTGCTTTTCAGCGGAAGCGCACAGGCGCCCAAGACACCAATCTCGTAGCTGAGTGTGAGGCACGTGCAGGTTCGAAAGTATTGGGTGAGAAGTCCTGAAATGGATGGCCGTGGGCCCCAGATCCATCGCTTGTACTTGAGCACCACCGAGTAAAGCAAGTAGATGGGCACGTAGATCTTCATGGCGCGTTGGAATCCGTCCAGAATGAATCTCGTGTGGAAGCTCAGACAACTTTCACCTCGATGAAACACGTCACAGCGAGAAATCGCCTTGTAGGTCGGCAGTTCTTCCCGCATGCGCTTCAAAGTGAGTTCAGGAAGCCCCGAGAGCTTGTCCAACAACGCCAGATGGGACGGCGCAAAGAGATAAGGCTCGTAGATCCAGGTGTAAATGATGCGACCAAAGGATGCAATCCCCACGTAGATCTCTGAGCATTAGAACCGTTCTTGTGAGTCGTACCGAACATGACGAAGAGCTATGGAGTCTTTTCCGTACTCACCAATGAAAGGCGTCTGCGTGAGCATTCCGGTCTGCTTGGCAAGCACCGCAATGGCTTCCATGGTCGCGTACGACACAAAAGTTGCTTGCCGCTTCTCTTCAACGATCAGAAACGCCAACGAAGAAGCTACCAGAGAAGCCAGTCGCGAGTTGGCCTTTTGACGCGCCAGTCGCTCATAGGACTCGATGATGCGAAAGCTTCCTGTACCATGTGCATTTAGCCACGTCGAGAAGAGATCAGTCGTTGGAATGTGTGGGATTATTTGTAAACACAGCGCACAAAGAAGCAGAGCAAACGTCACGTACCGACAAAGGCACCGACCGCCAGGGCTAAGCGATTGGGCGGAACGACTTTTCGCGCCAGCAGACAGCGCAGCGCCGTGATGGTTCCGGCGCATTGCGCGGCGCCGATGCAGCCATGGCGAAGGCTCTCCATCTGTTTGCGTGGTTTTTCTCTTTTCTCTTGCTCTGTAAGTCGGTCAGCCGCCTTTTCAGAGTGAACTCGTCGGTTCGGACAGATCTTTCTTGTCCGACGTGATGGGATTTCGAGGTGGAAGAGGGGCTACTATTGTAATAAACGAGCACCACCATATGGGACGGGGGTTACTCCATTCAAACTGGTGTGGAAAGTATGAAGACCAGCTAAGCGATTTGGTAGTAAACAGCTCGATTCGGTTGGGTTTCGGAACGGATAATGCTACAGACTCGGCGTCTTGTGGGTCTTCATGGGTCGCTTGGGTCTCTTGTGTCCTCAGGCAAGCGCGGAGCAACCGACCAGCCAGAGACAGGCTTCGTGCACGGTACAACACATGAGATGCCCCGGCACGTATTCGCACGGACGACGGCGCACCACCGAGAGACGTTGACAAGCCTGTGTGGCCTGCAGCATGTTGCTACGCGTCGACAATTTGTAAACTTTGCGGTCCGACAACCGAAAGTGCGATTTCACTTCCATGCCCCACGACTGATACAAAGCTTCTTCCTCATTCTGGACCAACGCGGCATCCATCGTGGAGTCACTCGCTTCGATGAGTGGATCAATGACTTGATGCCACTGCTCCACGGTCCACGTGGAGTCGGCTTCTTCAAGTGGCACACCATTGAGAACATATTTGGGTGTGCCGGCCAATCCGCGAGCCACCACATAGTGCCAGCTTTCACGAGTCGCTGCGTTTATGTCGGGGTGGGCCATTGCTTGATCCCATTGCGCTCTGGTCAGCGATGGGAACGTCAGCATCGCGATCTTGCGGAGATGCACCTCGACGTCTGCATTTGACATGTTCTTGGTGGGCTCGTTGTAGAACCTAGAAAGAAAGGGAGGAATGTGTTAACAACCAGTTCAAAAAGAATTGCATAGTTGATCAGCACAAGAATTCAAAGAACTCACATGTCTTGATTGACGTACATCGTCTCCAACCATGGCACGAAATGGTTTTCCCCGAACACGCTGGTGATCGCAAACGCCGACTGGGCGACGATAAACGCTTGGTGATGGAAAGGAAGCGGGTGAAGCACAAAGCGAAGCCGAAATTGCTCTGCGTCGTATTCTTGCGCAAGTTGTTTGAGCGCTGCATACGCGTTCCGACTGTACGGACACAACTGCGCAACAGTGAGAGCAAACATCGAAACAACCATCAGAGACAGATTCCATGGACCTCATTGCAATGGGGAAGTGACTTCTTTCCGGAGTCCAACAACTTACTAGATCCACAAATGCTTCCAATTGCACAATCGCCGAAGCTCTACCTTGACCAAACGTGAATCCAGGTGTTTTCGACGGAATGGAAGCGGCCCCACTGCGTGAGCCCACCACCGCGACAGCCACCAGCAACAGCATCGACCAGCAGCTGCCCGATGACGCCATGGATCAAAAGAATGTGGTAGGCGAAGACTAAGCCAAAGACTGACGCTCAGCAGCTCAGCTCGTCAGTAGCTCAGCAGGCAGCTCAACAGGAAGTGGAAGTCCACACAAAGAAAGAAAAAAAAAAAGAATCCAAAATGGGGAAGGGAAGATTCTTTTTGGCATTTGGTCGGTCGGCCTTTCTTTACCACTTGATCGCTTATCATCCAATCAAAAGGTCGCTGCAAGAGTGAAGGTCCTCAAAAGCTCTTGGGAGCTCCACCGATTGTGAAACTGCCGAGCCCACCGCGATCAAAGATTCACGAGAGTTCCTCCAAGATTCGCTGACTCATCGGTGCTCTCGGCATTCAAACGTCAAAAGTTCATGCAAACGTCAAAAGCTCTTGTGGATTGCACCCCACTTGATCGAACAATAAACTGTTGTTTTTTTATGGTTCTTCTCCTGTGGCGGGGCCCAATGGGGGCACATGCCATCCTCCAACCACTCAATTCATTTCAATTCTCCTGCACCAATCCAAGTGCTTTGCATCCTTCGCGGAGAATACAGGCTTCTTGTTGCGAGCAGCACATGACGCGTCCCGGCAAAAACTCGCAGGGACGATGATCATGGTGGGGGGTCTTGCACTGTTGCGCTGCTTCCAAGAGTCGCGACACTGACGACGCGCGCAAGACGTTTCGCGACGGAAACCCAGGAGGAAGACCTCGATACAACTCCATTGGTGCAGCATCGTCCAAAGTTGCATCCCTTTGGTTTTCTTGATCTTCTTGCGCTTGTTCGGCATTGGCTTTGAGAAGAGGGTCGAGCGCGTCTTTCCATTGCTCAAAGGTCCATGTGGCGTCCGGTTCGTTGTAGGGCACGCCATTTAGAATGTACATTGGTGTGCCCGAAATGCCTCGAGTGCAGGTGTATTTCCAGGCCACGCGAGTCGCTTCATCCGCGTCTGTGCCGCCATAACCGGTCATTCCTTTCTCCCATTGCTCTTGAGTCAAATCGGGAAAGGTCTTCATTGCAATTGTTCGCAATTTGTCCGTCACTTCGAGAGGGTTCATGTCCTTGGTGGCTTTGTTCCAGAAACTATGACAGGCGCAATCAATGAACATCGTTTAGCGATGCCTCCACACGAACATCCATTCACAAGGCGTTTGGGGAGGTTAACTCACAGATCCTGGTTGGCATACATGGTTTCCAACCATGGCACAAAGCTCTTTTCGCCCAGTGCACTGGTGATGGTAAATGCTGCTTCTGCGGTTGCAAACGCGTGCTGATGGTACGGTAAGGGAAACAGAATGAAGCGCAGTCGAAAGTCCTCTGGGTCGTAGAGTTCTGTGACCTCTTTCAGTCCTTGGTACGCACTGCGACTGTCAGGACAGAGCTAGATTCCCAATGCACCATCTGGTATGAGTTCCATGAAGGCAATCCGAACAATGCAGACTGTCCAGCGGCTCACCAGATCCACATACGCTTCCAATTGCACCCCAGCGGAGGCCTTTCCATTCTTGAAAGTGAACCCTGGAGGTTTTGGGGGAATGGGCACCTGACTGGTCACTTGCCCCGCCAGCAGAGCCATCGCAATCACCTGCAAAAGCGCCATTGTCGTCGGCTGCGCTTGTCACGTTCTGAACCAGAGAGTGGAGGGGAGGGCAAGGAAGAAGCAAGTGAGAGAGAGAAGATGGAAGATCGGTCTAATGCCGAGCGCTCTGATTGGCTCAAGGCCGATCTCGCGCTTTCTGATTGGCTCATTTGACCACATCATCAATTTGACTGTCGTGTGTGGGACAAGACGCGATGACCATAAACGAATCGTTGGCTAACCTACGGCTAAACGCACAGGCCCCTTTACGGCCGTAGCGAGATTTCGGTCACTTCATCCGTGAACGCGGTTTCTTCTTCTTCTTGTGCTTGGGCTTCGTCTTCTTCGTCGTCTTCTTCTTCGTCTCCTGCTTGTGGGATGTTCTCAATGGGCACCATTTCGCGACCTTCGTACGGACTGGATCGCTTGCGCATGAACGCGGCCGTCACACACGTCGCCAACAAACCACTCACGACGGCGACCACCACAGCCATCCAGAGCACACCAGTGGTGACTTTGCTGGCTGTCTGGGTGGTCGGATGAAGCTGAATTGCGTCACAGGACATGTCGTCGAGGTCCGTGCCGTTGGTCTTGGTGGTGGAGATGGATTGGCGTTGGTCCTCGAATGCCTTTTGAGCGAGGAACCGCGTGACCATGTCCAGCGCGGCCGCGGGGGCGTTCAACGGTACCATGTGTCCAGCATTGGCCACCACCGCATACGTCAGATTGCCACCTTGCTGCACAAAACCAGCCGGTTCTCCCTTGCCATCCACTCGCCATGTGTACTTCTGAGCCTGTTGGTACGCGCCAGCGCCGTCCCATTCGAGTTCGAGCAGAAGCCGCTCGGTAGCATAGTGGTTGCACATGAGATCCCATTGACCGTTGTAAAAGAGAACTTGAAGTCCACTTCGAAGTAAGTGCTCAACGTTGGCGAGCGAACTCTCACCGTCAAATTGTTTGAGCGCGTCGTACACGGGGTCGCTGCATCCTTGGAAGCGGAAACTTGACGCTGTGTTGCCATGAACAGCCTTGACCACGTCGTCGTCGTTGAGGTATTCTATCATGATTGGTCTTTCTTCTGGGTAATGCTGCATATCGTCCACGTATTGGCGCACATCGTAGTAATTGAGCTTTTTGCCATCGGAGGCTCCGTTTTGTGCGCTTTGCACAATCTGATCAAAGTTGCGCAAACAAGTGGACGAGAAATATGTTTCCTCGTTCAGCGCTTCCTTGCAGGCCACAAAGTCGGCTTTCAAAGTGCGCACTTGGCCAAACGTCACCAGCCCCACACCATGCGCAAAGTCGCTATAATCGTACTGCACCATGGGATGCACCCAGCCGTTGCCAATACCAATGCCGACCAGGTTAATCTGCGGTTTGAAGTTGGCCTGGTCGTTGTTTTGCTTGAAAATCAATTCGCTAAATTGCGGGATGAAACGACCGGCATGGGACTCGCCAAAGATGAACAGCTCACGGGTTCTCGTGCGTGCTGTGGATTCGCCAGTTCTTCTGGTGGCCGTGCTATTGGTGCTTGCATCAGTGCCACCTTTGCTGGAGTTGTTGGCCAGATATTCGGGATGCCGCGTGAAGAATTTCTGCAAAAACTCGTAGAAATCCTTTGCGATTTCTTCCTCCGAGTCTCGAAAGCGATTGCCGCGGGTATTGCTCATGCCGGTGCCGACGGGTTGGTCCAGAAACAGCAGATTGGCGACCTTGTGCCAACTGTACGGGTTCAATTTGAGTTTTTTGCTGGAATCCAGGCGAAGAGGAGAAATGCCACTGCAAGAAGCGCACTCATACAGAGTTCGATCAGTTCTAATTGCTGTGGATGGTGGTAAAAGCGGTGGACGAGTGAGCGTACGTGAGCATGCCTTCCATACTGGAGCATCCAGGACCGCCATTGAGCCTGTCAAGTCAACGCCAAACGGTTTTGTGCTGTTTAGTCAGATCAAGAGGTCATTGGATGCCGGGGTTCCTTCCAAGTCACCCACCAGATCACCAACGGCGCCGTGTCGGCGTGGGTTTCCGCTTGGAAATGCCAATAGAACAGCTTGTCGCTGGCACCGGAATCCAACGTAATCAAGCCAGCGTGGTGGGTTACATTGGTTTTCTCCTGCATCCACGGAAGCGGTTGCGTCACCGCGTCGTCCACTGGTTCTTGATCACCCAACGCACGCGCGGCACTTGCTGTTGTGCCGTCATGGAAGGGCTCCTCACGCGTCGAACGCTCGATGATCGCGTCCAACGCCAGACTTTGGGGAGCATCCTGGGGTAAAACAGGCCCAAGAACTCGTCGTCGAGCACTCACCACGTGACGGCAGGGACCCAAAAGCGCCAGGATCAACGCCAGAAAACACCATTGCTGCCCGTGCACTGCATCACACCAGAGCAACTTCACCATGATAGCGGGAAAGCAAAACGAAAGGTATCAGCAGCATACAAAAAGCAAGTGAACGGGAGTTTTATCCAATCAGCAACGAGCACTCAGGGGCAATCACTTGGATGGCGGTTCAGTAGCACCTGCATGGTGCGATGGGTGAGTCACACCAAGAGAAGACTTCAGAAGGCATTTGGAGGCAGCAGCAGCTGTCAGAGTGTTTGTGAGAAATGCTCTTTGGACAGAGCAATGAGCCTGACATGAGGCGGTCGGTTGGTGCGTGCAATCTGCACGGCATGGGGTTCACCAAACAGATCAGGTTTGTGCCTGGCTTAGTGGTCGATCGAAGTGGGGCATGAGTCTCCTTCGCGACACAGCAAATGGTGCCAGTTCCATCTTTCTCGCTCCTCGACACACTGGTTCGAGATGTGCGGGGGGTCCTCTGTTGCCTGCCATTGACATGTGGCCAGATGCTCTGCTCGCTAGCAAAGTGAATGGTGTCTCACATCGTCATGCAGACGATCCAGACCAAGGAGAGATGGCCCACTGGGATCGTGATACCACGTTTCTCTCCAATATAGCGATTCACCGCAGTGCTAGATCCCCACACTTCATCGATGCAATAGTGTTTCTGCCCGGTACTGCACTTCACAAAAGATCTCTGGCTGCCTACGGAGGTGTCTAATGGTGCCAGAGTTTGATCCATTCACTTGTTGGCACAGTGCATGAAGAGATCGTTCCGATGCGGATTGAGTTCATCCAATATGGCGTTGACGCGAAAAACAAACATGAACTCATTGACCAGCCACCTCTTGCATCCGGCTTTGAGAATCCATGGTATTTCTTTGGTTGGTTGTACGTTTTGGACTAGGGGCCTGCCGCGAAGTGATTCGACTGGAAGGTGGTGATGGCTCGATGACACTCATGTCGTGTGAATCCCAAGCAGGTTCTGTTGAGATTCATGGAGCGGAGTACCCATCCAACATTTCCATCTACTTTCTGCGCTTTACCACCACTATCTCAGTCTTCTGTGCTGTGGTTATACTGATGTATAACGTTGTAAATGGAGGAGCAATTGCCTATGCAAAGCTGCTTTTGTTCAACCGTGTCTCGAGTGCAGTATGGATCGGACGACCTGTGTTGATTGCTCGTGGCATCATTGCCAAGTGTATGATCAGTTTTGGTCGGGTCTTTTTGAAACAAAATGGCATGCGGACCCAGCTGGAAGAAATCGCCAAGCCAATGTACGATGTGATCATCGCAGTCAGGGAATCGATCTGGTTTTGCGTACGTGATGGTGGACATTTTGATGGGGTTCACCCCTGGGTACACGTTTGGGTACGCGGTGCCGAGTAGCGTTCTTGCTATCGTTGTGAACACTTTGATGGACTTCGTACAACCGTTTGGTCATCGGGCTGAAGCTCGTTTGGAGTGCGAGTTTGTCGTATTTGTCACCCAAATGAAGTGTAAAAGTGGTCATGTTGCTGTCAGAAGTCTTCAACGATTCGTAGGTGTGACCAGTATCACCAACTGTGATCCTGGTCACACCTACGAATCCCAACTGGATTGTCGTTGTGGCGATGCTCCTGACGAGAACCGTGATGGCTCCTGCTTAATGGTTGATGGCGGCAGGCTTTTGCTTGCACGGGAATTGCGAGGGAACTCTTTGAACAAAAAGATTGGGTGCACGCCATGAGCACTGGATTTCAAGTCCTGGACGCTTCTCTACTTGAAGGCTAGTCGATTGCATGGTTCAGAGACTCTCAATGATTAACAAGTCAGAGAACCCATCGACTTACCGCCCAAGCTTCAGAGAGGAATCTGTCTCTCGTGGTGTACTGGCAGAGAGGACATTAGCGGGGAGATCCAGCAATTGTCGAAGGTTACTGAGGCATGCAGTGGTCATATGGCAAGCAAATGAACACTTGCTGGTGATGTGAGGGACTGATGGACTTCATTGCCTTTGCAGTTCATTCTACGGTCGTCCACGGCAGCTTACTCTCTTGTCTTGAGTGTCCACTTCAACGTCCGCCAAAAGATACTCTTTCCTTGTCGCTGATTGGTGGGCTTCACTTTCCGTTACTCTTTCGAGTTCCAACGGTCGAAGAGAAAAGAAGTTGGACTTGTGACCACATGATATGATCAAAGTGTTTCCTGCATTGGGCTATCTACCGGCAAACAAGCGACGGGAAGACAAACATGACGAAGTGCGATCGTTTGGCTCAACGCTGGACACCGGACCAAGCAGCAATGCAGGAGCACCACATCACTGGAGTCTGCAATGGCGGCCGTCCATGCCGTATAGACGCATCCGACGACTAATGGGCCTTCCGTATATGGCTGTTACTCTACTTTTCAGTCTGTGGTTCCTGAGTGTGGCTCAAGTGTTGCTACAAAATGTTCTCTTTTGGATGGATTTCAATGCGACTGGCGGCGGGGTACATGTCGCCAACGCCTTCAACAAGGTGCTGCCGTTTGGTGACCCCACTGGTGCCGTCCAGCTCACTTGGCCCGAGTTTGCCTCTCTCGACGGCTTCAGTCTCACCAGCAACTGGATCTCATACAAAAACACGAACCCACGTATTCTGCGATTTCATTATCTCAACACGCCCGAGCATGCTGTGACCGGAATCCGACGCTTGGCCGCCACCAGCCCCGTGCGGTTGATGCGACTTCAGAACCAGTTCTGTTGGGTCGACTTCGATCGAGAATTCTCGCTTGCGCACACGGCAAAACGCGCTGAACGATGCCTTCGAAACGAGCAAACAAACGGCGCGGTGTACGTGGAGACTACCTTCGCAACATGGATTACGAGACGCTGCTGGATTTGTTTCCGACCGACTGGCCGAATGGAATTGAGAACCCACTCAAGGAATCACCTCAGGGTCGCGCGTTTCTAGATGTCATCATCAATCTAACGTGGTTGAGCGTCGATCAAGAGGCAGCCTATTGGCGAAGCAAGGGTATCGAGCATTACACGATGCAGTGGAGCAATTTCTATGGGGCTGGACTGACGGAACAGATCACTTTGGTGAATGCGTTCGGCATGGCAACCAACTTCACCATCAACAGTTTCGCTTTTTCAACTGATATTGTTGTGTTTTCGACCATGAAAATGTATTGGACGCCTTTGAACGACTTCTGGGCAGTGTCGAACGATACGACCGCGATGTCGGGAATGAGTTTAAGCCGAGAAACCTCCAACTTCTACGAGAACTTCAACTGGCAATGGCACAGATCATGATGACGGATGGTTCGGTTCCGACTCCATTGAGTCCCATGGACAAGTTGACTCGTGAGGCGCTGGGTCCGTTCGGTTCAATTGACATGAAGCACGTGATATACCCGAGTTCGCTGGTCCATTTGAGAATGAATGTGACCCGGATCGTGATGCAGACACTGCTGAATAACGTGGAAGCTCAAGCCAAGTTTTTGTCGATGGACAGTTCGTTGGCGATGAGCCCTTTTCCTGCTTCTTGGAGAAACGGAACAGAGAATCCATGGCGTTTTGCTGGCGGGAACCCACTGTGCAGTGTTGGAACTGTCGTGGAGTACGTCCAACAGCCTATTCTGTTCGAAGACCAGTGCAGTTCCACCATGGAGAGCTCCATCGAGGTCTCTCGACTTCATGCCATCACTTCATTGATGGCGATGAGCAAGTCCAACGACGATGAGATCTCGTCTTTCTGTGCGGCTGGTCTTCACTTTCCGGACACCTGCGTTGACAGTCTCACAAATGCTCGGGATTTCATCGAAGAGTTTATCAGTGAAGAAAGTCGTCAGTTGGGCCATTCCCTTGCTATCCGAGTGCACCAAGATCTCGTTCCCATGGCGATCGAGTTGATTCAATATGCTGTTGATGCAACCAACAAGTACGAACTCCTGCATCAACCAATTTTTGAAGCAGACTTTGATCATCCATGGAATTTGTTCGGCTGGTTGTTTGCCATGGATTGGGTGTTGTTGAACCGCGAAGTGATTCAATTCGAAGGTGATGACGGCTCCATGACATTGATGTCTTCCGAAGCCATGTCCGGGTCCGTGGAGGTCCATGGATCCGAAATACAGTCCAACATGTCGATTTACTTTCTTCGGATTGTACAATACACCACCATAGTCTCCATTCTCTGCGCGGTGCTCGTGGTGGTGTACACTGTTCTCAACCACGCCGCTATTGCGTATTGCAATCTCTTGCTCTTCAATCGTGTCACCAGTGTTGTGTGGATTGAACGACCATTGTTGATCGCTCGTGGCATCGTGGCGGTGAGCATGATCAGTTCGGGTCAAGTAAGCTTTTGATGAAGCTTGGGGCATTGACTCACATGTACAAGACGAACAAGCCATGGTACAATGTGATCCTCGCGGTCGGGGTATCCTGTTGGTTTTCATATGTCATGACCGATATTCTGGTGGTGTTCACCTCTGAGTACACGATCTCGTACGCTGGAGTTAGCAGTACAATCGCACATGGCCTCAATGCCTTCTTGGGCTTTGCGAAACCTTTTGAACACCAAGTGGAGGTGCATCTCGCGTGCGAATTCATCGAGTTTTACACACAAATGAAGTGCCACAGCGGTCACGTCGCGATTGGAAGTTTGCGGCGGTTTGTGGTCGTGACCAGCATCACGGTGGGCCTGGTCTTGGTGACTCTGGTGGGGACAAGGCTGGTGCATCGGACACCGGTGCCGGCGTTCAAAGGAGGTCGGTTGTTGCTGGCGGGCATTGCCAAAGAACTGTTTGAACCCCAAGATTGGGTGCATGACGACCATTGGTATCTTGACAGGGCCTCGGCCGTGTTGACAGGATTAGTGGCATTTCAGTTGGGTCAGGTCTCGCGCGTGCTGGACGTCAAGTCGTGGACTTTGTTGCATTTGAAGGACACTCGATTGTACAAATTGGAGCCGAACGATCATCAACAGAACAGAGACCTGAGGCAGTTGCCGACGAGACTCCAGAGAGTCATTTGTCTCTCGTTTGGCACGGGGAAAGAAGAGTGACAGTCCATGCAGCAACACCATTGGCACTTGCGTCGTAGGATCTGCGCAGATGACTTTACCATGCAGACAGCTATTGGCGCGAAGCCGCTCCGACGGGCGATTGTCAAACCGGATGATGAACTGCATCTCCCAGCATCCTCGTTGTTTGATTATACACAAGTTGCGCAGTTCTACTTGGTGAAAGCTCCCGGATAGGACGGTTTGATGTTGCTACCACTACTGGAAGTGTAGAATCCCTGTGGTGCAGCCACATTGGGACTGCAAAACTTGGTCGGACTCCCACCAAACGAACCTGCTTGTTGAGATAGCAGAAGATCAATGGTGTCACCTCCGTTGGCTTTGCCTGCTAGACTTCCACCAGGAGAAAGCCCCACAGGAGAGGCATACGGCATGGTTGGTAGTGGCTGGAGAAACCCCGAAGCCGAGCGCTTTGGAACTGGCGTTGATGATGTTGGCATCACGATGGCTCCGGTGCCCCCAAGGTGTTCTTCCTGCTTACGTCTACTTGGTGAGGTCGGCTCGATGGGTGGCACTCCATTTGGATTCGCGGCACTCTGCTTGGGCGGCGATTTGGGTCGTTGCTTGCCGAAAATGTCACAATCGCGAAACTGGGACTCTTCGGCGTCAAGCATATTGCGATGATGGTAGTGCTCGCGCGCAATCTGCCCTTCGTAGCTGCTCTGGACCACGGCCGACTGTTGGAACGACGACGAGCCGCAGATAAAGGTCGAATCAATACGATTGTTGTTGTTGTTGTTGTTGCTGTTGCTGCCATCCAGGTGATAATAGCCATTGCATTGCTGTTTGGTTCTCGATCTCGGGGAGACGTTGGGATTGGTGGGACTATGGCCGTTGACTTTGAGGTACTGGGCATGCTGCTGGTCGCGCAGTTTCTTTTGCATCAGGTCTCCGAGTTTTTCCATCATCTTGAGATCGCTGATGCATTCGTAGACAAGCGCGAGCCTCGAGTTCTGCATCTCATACAAACAAGGCATTACGCCCCAGAAAGAGTGAACAAACAACCCATTCACCAGCTATGAATCGCTACTTTCAGCAACGTACCAACGCATAGACTTCATGCTGCAGCTTTTCATTGTGGGACTTGAGCTCCTCGATCAGCTGCCTGTTCTCAAGTGCCTGTTGCACGCACACAGGGCATGAGTTGATGCGACATTCACGTTGCCTCTCTACTACTTCACCCACTTCTCGCATCCACTGGGCGTTGAGCGGATCGTAGCGCACTTCGGGACTCTCACGAACATCTCCCGCTTGCGGTCGCGACGAAAACATTTTCCTCACAAGAGTCCCCAGGCGCACCAAGCAGCCCAAAGACGATCAGAACACGCGTTGACCAGAGTTGAGACTTCCGGATACTTCGACGCACTGGCACGGCACAGAACTCGTCCAGCACCGAGGAGCACCGTTTCGTTGCCAGTGTGCACCAAAGCTCTATTTTTACTGTGATTAGATGCCGGATAAACTCGTCCACACCTGCAACGCCACTTCGCATGACTTCAACATGAGAACTTCCCGTCCTCGGCCTTGGCTGAAACTTTTGTTGTCTTACGATTCTTTGTCAAGTCTAGTAGCCGACTAAAGCTCGCGCGCCACTGCGCGGTCCAATTTGATGGTTTGAGTGTACGGATCGTACCGCGCGTGGAAATTCTTCTTGAGGTCCTCACAAAATGCTCGCATGCGGGTTTTGGCATCAGTCAGACTTGGCGCCACGTAATAGACTGGTTGATAGGTTGTGATCGGAAACTCTTGCTTGCAGGCTTCAAATGGATCCCAAGGTCGGTACTCTGGGAAAGATTCCTCGCCACCTGCTGGGCGTGTCTTGGAGCATGCATACTCGAGTTCCCCAAAGCTCGACAGCAATCCGGCGCCGTAGGCCTTGAGTTCGCCTCGTTGCTTGGTGATGCCAAATTCAACCGAGAACCAATAGCACTGTGCACATCCATGCCATCCACACGATCGAAAGTCAACTCGTCTGACCCCGCAACAAGGAGGCAAGACATCACGAACTGAAAGAGCTTGAGCTTCTTACCGTGGCCAAGCGCTGGATCTCTTCATCGGAGGCTCCAAGCGACGCGAGACCAATCTCATGCGAGAAATCCGCAAAGTCGGGGTCCTATTACGATCGTTTGACGACGGTCACGGATCAGTTAACACGATGCGAATCTCAATCAACTGGTGTAGCAGGAGCACCTACCGCAAACATTGGTGCGTGGCCCATCAACTCATGGCAAATATCGGGCTCAGGCGTGTACAAAGGCGTCGAATGGTGGCGAATGTACTGGTGTGCGTACCAACGTTCCAATGTCAGCAGGAACTTTTTGCTGCACTGGATAGCCCAAGGCGTGTACCTGAGTGGAGAAAAACACCCGAAAGGCCAAGCCATTGAGAAAATCCCGAGACGACAGCAAGCCGCCGACGGGGCGCAGCGTGAAACCCGTGCACTCTTTGAGGAAATTGGAAATGTCTTGTTGCTGGGGGATGCTGTCGGGACCGTAGCCGCAATTGCTTTCGAGCAGTGGCAGAATGTGGTTGAACTCTTCGCAGGCATATCGTTGCCAGAGCTTTTGCATGCGCGAGTACACAGCGCGCCAAGTAGCGATCTCGTCGCGAGTGTACTCGATGTGCGGGATCGGCTGGCCCTGCACATACTGGGCCGCGACTTGCGCGAGCTGGCCACGGCGTTCGCGGTATTTGGCGTCGTTGAAACCCGGATGGTCCGACTGCAAATGGGTACCGGCTTCAAGGATTTGCGTGGCCGAGCGGTCGAGTTCACTGATTTTGCAGGGAAACCATGGCACTGCACAAGTTAACCACCCGCTGATTCAGTAAGCGACCGCACACTCAGAAACGCTCTGGATAGGGTCCAACCTTTCTTGTCATGCAGCACCAAGACGTGACGACTGTGCTGCTTGAGATCGTGGAGCAGCTGGTCGACGTGTTCGTCCCCGGGTTTGCCGTCAAAGTCGATAAAAAACGAGTAGTCGTGGGCCGACGACTTGGATGGACGGGACTCGATGCGGGTCAAGTTGATGCCATGACGAAGGAAAAAGCCCAGCGTCTGCTTGAGTGCACCTTTTGGGGCAGTCCGTCATCCACAAAGTGAGCAAGGAGCAGTCAACCCCATGATGCAAAGTGCATGCTGGTTTGTAACCTGGCGAGTCCTGGACATCCAGCAGCAGCGTTGTCTTGTTGGAATCCAAGGCCGCCAGCGGCAACTGCGCGTGGAAATGCCGTTGGTTCGTGAACTGGGCAGGTCAGAGCGTCAGCACATGCAGAAAGTCACAGAGAGCATGAAGCGAAAGGAAACCCACGCCGCCGAGCCATCGTTGAGTGATGCGCTGCATGATTCCAAGGAAAGAGAGCTCCCTGACTCAATTCAATGAATTGCACTTCACGCAAAGACTGAAGTTGAAGTGGTACCGAGTACCACTGTCCAACCCTTGGTGTGGTCCACGTGGTATGTGCATGTTTGTCAAGTGATGTGGGATCAAGGCTCAAGTAGTATCTGGGTCAAGTGGAAAGCACTTTGTTCGTGTGGAGCATCAAAGACTGGTTCACAATGGAAAGGCATTGAAAGACGAGGTTCTTACTGAGTGCACTCGATCTTCCAGACAAGGACTCGCCAGTGCTGATGGTCGCAAAGACCAACAGTGGGTACAGCAGCGTGTTGGTTGGAGGAAGAGAGAAGAGGTCGACACTGGGGATGGTCTCATGGTGTGGCCCACTTGAAGTTGAAGCTTTTGTAACGGGTATTTAACAGTTTCTTCCGTGGTTTCTAACCGATACCAAAGAAGAACCAAATTGACGACTAGGCCATGCGGCGTTGCTACCATTGCAAACGCTCCTTGGAAAGCGAACTGCTGCCTGCAGGTGAGTGATCTTCCAATTGTAGAAAGAACAACAATTCAGTCGATTGGATCACTTGGTGACTCTGTTTCAGGACCAAATCTCGGCGAATCCTATGTTGTGTTGGGCGCGAACCCCAGTGTTTCCATTGCCGAACTCGCCGATAGCACCGCGGCGCGATCATTTATCGCGACACCGATCTCCCCGATGACCCCGATCTCACCGATTTTGCTGGATTACTTCAGCGCCGATGGCCCTGGCGAAGAAACTGAAGCTGAAACTGATTCCGAGACCCACAAGATGCTTCGCGACTTGGAACTGGCCGAATCTCGACACCAAAAGCCATCGGCTTCTTCTTCTACAGCGCTTGGTTTGGGAGAGAGCATGGCTGGCGTCGCGACCCACGCAGACCTCAGTCGATACGTTGACACCATCACCAAGCAGCGAGCACACTGGTGAGCTGTTACACCATCTGAGCTCAATGGCTGTGTGGCTTCCGCTGATGTGTGGTTGATTGCGTTGCTCCAGTGCCGGGTTGCCCGTGACGGCGCCAGTGTGCAAGGAATGCATTGACTCCATGACGGAAGAAATCGACCGGTGAGTAACCCAGCTGTCGGCTCGTGCAAAGTGGTCATTATTGAGTTTGGCACAATCCCCAAACGTTCCAGCAAAGCTGAACGCGCGCGGCTCGACAAACGTACCTTCACGACCCATTTGCACTCTGTGTCGTCGTCTTCGTCCAGCGCCAGACGCGAAGATACCGAAGTGGCCCGCCTGGAACAGAGTCTGGACAAAGTGCAGCAGCAAATGAGCTTTCTGGAGGACAACCTGCAGCTGATGCAAAAAGAACGCCAACAATTGGCCAAGAGCCATGTCGAAGTGCTCAACGACCATTTTGAGCTTTTGAGCCAGCAAGAAAGCGATTTCTGGCAGCAAATCAATGATTTCGCAAGCGCCAAAGCAGAATTCGAGTGGCAACGAGACTTGTGCACTTGTCAAATCGAACAACTGGACCATGCACTCAACGCGTTTCAGTGCCAGAACGTGCTCAATGACGCGTTTTACATCTGGCACAGTGGAGACTTTGGCACCATCAACTCGTTTCGCATGGGTCAGTTGGACAATGTACAGGTCGAGTGGAACGAGATCAACGCGGGATTTGGCGAGAGCGCGCTGTTATTGTGTACTGTGAGCTCCATTCTTGGCGTCACCTTCACCAAGTGAGTTATTGTTTCTCTTGTCATCGGTGATGGAATGATGTGGGCTGCTCAAACCTTTGAGTAACGTGATAGGTTCAAGATCGTTCCGCTTGGCAGCTTTTCGAAGGTCATCCGCCTGAACAGTTTACCGCACATGGAGTACAAACTGTGAGCAGCTGATAAACGGTCCCTTTCGGATTCTTTGTGACTCCTTACGCGTGTTTATCTGCGTATGTCGAATCAGGCATGGCACTGAGCAGGATAATTACCTCGAGAGCCATTTCAATCTAGGGCTCGTGGCGTGGCTCGAGTGTCTGGCCCAGCTGATGCGGTTTGTCGCCGCCAAAGACCACAAAATGCATTTTCCTTACAAGATCCGCGCGACTTCTTCTTCATCGTCGGCCATGTCGACCGTCGGTGGCCTCAATGTGTGTTTTCTCAAGAACAAGCGTGAATGGACCAAAGCGCTTAAGTACGCGCTGACCAACATGAAATGGCTCATCGCGTGGACATCCACTCGAGTACTGGCGCAAAAGGTGTGACACCAGCAACAGGACAACTTGTGTCGTCGAACGAAAACATGTTACCGGTGTGCTATCATAAGTCCCTGTGGTCTGCAATGCAGATCTTGCAGACGCATCTTCCAGTGCAGCACGGAACCGCACTGGCCTTGCAATGAGTCTTGTGCCCATCATCCATCGGAGACTTCCAAGTTCCAAATGGCAAGCTGCAGGATCGGCGACGAGCACATCACGAGGCTCAGGGCAAAGGAACTACATGGAGAATAAACCATGGGGGAGGATTCTGCAAATTCGCATGTCTCTTCCTTCCATTTTGCTGGATTTTTCTAGATGGACCATGTGATTCTACTCAACTTTGCTTGTTGTTGTCTGAGCACGAGTGCATGCCGTCATAGCCCTTGAGCCGTTTGTTCACACATGGTTGGCAAGAACAGACGAAATTGCACTAAACACAAGCATGGAAGCCAGCCACCCCGTTCGTCTCGAACAAGACTCTTCACGGAGCTTGGGTCACGGATACACAGGTTGTGCTTTGGCTTGTCGTCATGTATCCAATCGGCGCACTGATTTCAACCAGCGGTCTCGTGCCACCTGCACTCAATGCCAGTCAACGAGCTGCTTGCTCGCCGTTTGTCTGTTGCAGTTTGACGATTGGGAGCGAAAGCATCCAAACCACTAATCGATGAAGCATTCCAAATACACCAACGTGTTGTTGGCTTTTGCGTAAGTGCGGAGTCAAAAGGTGTCATCAACATGACATCACAACAGTCTCACAAGGGTCAAGTCTCTATATTCAGATCAAGCTACATACTTCACATCATGCCAGCAACAACCTGACAAATCCATCTGTTCCAACAGTCACCTAAGGAGCCAGCCAATAACCTAAAGACCATAGCATCAACGCACAGTATTGTTGAAGGCCAGCGTCTGCTCATGACAACGGCAAACATCCAACAACACTCCTGATCTGGGCCAGGCTCACTTCAGCACTCGCCGCAAATCACAAGCCTTCCAACACCTTGTCGTGAATACACCTATGTGGCGGGTTGCATTCCTGGTTCATCGCTGTCAACCGTGGCTTGTTCTTTGGTGCAGCATCTTTGAGGGAGAGGAGGGGGAAATGATCCATGGGCACCATCTTAGTCCATCAGGTGCTCTATTCGCACGCCGCGGCGCTTCGCAGGAGAAGAACTGGTTGAAGACGAGTCATGGGGAACCATTTGGTGGTAGAAGCGCTTCTTTTGGTCTTTGCCTGGTCCGTCATTAGCTTCAACGTAGAAATGAAGCAAAAGCTGAACATCTTCCTGGGCCACTTCAGCACTCTCTTCTTGTGACATCGCGTTGGTATGGAAAGGCATGATGGACGATCCTCGAGGTTGAGATCTGGACGGTGATGGCCGTTTGGCTGAAGGAGTTCGATGCTGCTGATGGTTGGGTGCTGTAGAGCTGGAGCTATTGGAACTATTGCTATTCTTTGAGTTGCTACTGACGGTGAGCATATGATTTGAGGCCTTTGGATGATGATGGCCACTCCCTCCAGCATGAACGGGTGGCAAGGAGTCCAAAAACAGGTTCTCCAGCACTTCCAACTCCTCCGCGGCTTTGGCGATGGCTTCCTGGTTCTCTTTGGTGTCTTCTAGTGCGCGGAAAATCTGTTTACCAATTGAGCTGTTGCCTTTGAGCTTCTTGGTCACACGCATGGCTTCACAATTCAATCGCTTGGCCAGATACCACCGCAAGGAAGTACCATCTTCCAGATTCATCAAACCCTTTTTGAAATAGTGAATGATCATGTTAGTAAACGCCTCTTCTTCAGGAGTCCATTTGCCACTTCGCAAACCAGGCGAACATTTCGATTTGGTGGAACGTTTCTCACGTCTCTGGGTCGCCTTTGCAGCGTACCGAATTGCTCTGACAGCAGCCACTTCGCTTTTGTCTGACCCATCGTCAAAACTCTCATTGCCTTCACCCTCGCCTTCGATGTCTCCATGAAAAGACGACCCCGTGGACGGCGGAGGCGTCGCCATTGGCATCATTGGCGGTGCATTTGTCATGATCGTAAGTCCTGGGTTGCCATGTTTACCCATGTGATGATGATGGTGGTGATGATAGTCGTCTTCCATGGGCTCTCCTTCGGGTTCTGGACGAAAGCTCGGCTTCATCAATGGAGGAAGCGCTGGATTACTTGACATCATGGTTGGCCCTGGGCCAGCCATCATTGGAGGCTCGGATTTGACGACAAAATTGCTGTTGTGGTTGTTGCTCATGCTGCTCATGCTGCCTATGTTGCCCATATTGGTCAAATTGTTCATGCTGCGGCTTGTGTTGTTGTTGCTGCTGCTGCTGCCAGGATTGTTGGCATTGGCAGAGTCGCCACTCGGTCGCATGTCACGAGCGGAGGCGTCACTGGTCATCATCGAAAGCATCGCAGGAAGCTCCACTTTGTCTCTCGTCTTCTCGTCTTCAAGTTGCGGTCGGCAACAAGACAAAATACACGTTTGTTTGAATTTGTTTGGATGGCTTGTTGCCTTGAACTGAACAAACAACAGACCAACAATGTGAGGACTCGGCGTCCAACAGCTTCAAGTTGCTGGCTTTCTTCAACTGAACCGACAGTGAATGATGGAGAAGCACTTACACCTCGCCCACCTGCATACAAACGTCCAGACAGACATACAGAGCGCAAGAGAGAACCAGAAACGCGAGAGAGAGTGAGTAGAGCCAACAGATTGGAAGCGAAGAGTCAGTTCACTTCCATTCACTTCCTCCAAGCCATAGAAACCAGCTGTTGGTCCCCCAACCATTCACCCAGATGGTGGCTGGTTTCTGTGGCTTCCACGCCACGCTTGTCGCTTCACTCTGTGTTACTCACCAGGTCTTCTCACGGTCCTTTTCAAAGGGATTCGTTCAAGTCAACCAGACACGCACACACACAAACAACGTACAACAACAAACGGAAGGGGCACTCGTTCTCGTTTGCTGAAGAGTTGACAGAGGGTGATCCCAGCTGGGTTGAGGCAACCTCTCGCTTCAAGTGATTTGTGTCTGACTGGGCTTTATTCTTGGGTGGCTGGATCTCTTGCGACCAAAAGACTACCGGCGAATTCAAGAAGAGGTGGGTGTTGTTATTGTTCTGCCTGATCGGGGTCACTTGCTGTTGCTATGAGATCATCAAGTTTCGAGGTGACCGAGAGAGCGAGAGAGTAAGTAAAAGCCACCACCAGAGCCAACAAGAGCATGTCAACGACCGAGCGACCACTGCATTCTTCCCAGTGCCAATGGCCTCTCGTTTTCCTTGCTTTCTTGTCGAACTCATACCTGTGTTCAGGTGAACCAACTCGTCTTCCCTGTCCAAGCGAATCAAATCCAATGCAAAAGGGAAATCCACCAATCAAACAACCCGCCAATCAACGAACGGCTGAGGAACTGGAATCAGTCAGTCGCTCTGCTGCTGATCAACGGATCAATGACGACTGCTTGTTGCTGCTGTGGTTTCTTCTTTTGCTTCTTGTTCTTCTTCCTCGCTCGCTCTCTCTCTCTCTGCTTTGGCTCTTGGGCCGCCTCGTCGTCCTCTTCTTCTTCTCCTTCTTCCTTTCCCTTGTAGCTTTCTCCGTGGGGCTTGTGCTTCGGCTTGTGCTTCTGCTTCTTGTCACTTCAACTGGAAGACCAGAAGGGGAGTCAAAGACTCGGGAACCCAAAGAGCAAAAAGGAAAGGGGGGAGGGTCTTATCCATACAGTAGCGAAGGCAACCGTGAGTAGGGCAACCACACTTCTTGGACAAAGTATACTGGGCTCTGAACCCTGAAGAGGCATTTTGACCAATCAGTGCCAGACCCTTTCGAAGCCAACCAATCCCGATGGAGAAAATCCACAGCGGATTTTTGGCCAATCACCTGGAACCACGACCCACCAACTTCAACTTGAATCAAACCATCCGAGGCATGGCTTTCCATGCTTGGCTCTCAAAAGAAACACCCTTTCAGCAACTGCTGTCTCTGTCAAACAACACAAGCAAACAAAGAAAGAAGATATCAAAGCGTTGCAAATCCAATCGGACACTTTATTCTGTTGCTTCCAACAATAAATCTACTGATAGCTGATAACTGTCCATATGATCTCTTTAGCTGACCGATTTGCGTCAGTATGGCTGTTCCTTCGTATCACTTTATTCTTGTACCAAAGGACGCGGGATTTGCTTGTAAGCCCGTCTAGCTCAGTCGGTAGAGCGCAAGGCTCTTAACCTTGTGGTCGTGGGTTCGAGCCCCACGGTGGGCGCTTTTTGACAAACTATTATGCAGACCACCCAAGTTTTGGCAACTTCAGTGCGGATCTCATTGGGAGATCCGAGGATCGAGAAACAGCCAGCGATCCTTCAGTGGAAAGCTGTTGTTCAACCTTTGAGCAGCCAAAGGGCGCCACGACACCAAGTGTTCATGCCGTTGGTGACACGCATGGTCCCACAGTGGCCATTGCGACTGTTCGTCGTGCACGTTCAAGTGCGACGCATGCTGCCTACGACTTGCTGACGCAATCAGCTCGTCGATTCCCTAGCAAAGAGCGAAGGTCCATCGAGGAATTCGTGACGCAACGGCAAGCCGTTGTGAGATTCGTTCGCGATGCGATCGCGGACGCAGTCGATCTCTAGAAGCGGAATGCAGACCGTTATGGGAGAAAGAACAACAACGAATACGGAGTTGGCGACATGGTTTTATTGTCAACAAAGAACCTGTCAAGTGAAGCTATCTCTAA
>JAMFLO010000168.1:0-73172 GCA_027475765.1 Paralagenidium karlingii
TTTCCACTATTTGGTGTTTCTGACCATGGTCTTCTTCATTCTGATCATCCTGTGGCTGTTGTTCATGGGTACCGTCGTGCCGCGACTCGTGTGGAAGCTCAAATCCCGAAGAAATCGTTGGGATGGCAGTGATGTGGACTTTGACCAGCAAGAAGATCTCGTGAACCGATCGCCGTATTCTTCTTCCGATGAACCATCCAAATCGTCGGCGATTGGTTGCCAGCCCCAATACGATTCCCACGTGCTCACTCCAGCACTGCACCATGCCGCTGGTTCTCGAAATGGCCAACCAGACGACTTGATGCCGCTGGGACTTGGACGCATGAGTGTCGCCAGCTCTGCGTACAACAGTGACAGCGGCCGCGAAAGTGTCAGCTCGCGACTCTCTGTGTTGGTTCGCCAGACTTCGGGCATGGATTTGGTGGAAGGCACCCGAGCGTACTCCAAGCTTGTGGAACGATATGAAGAAGAAAGCAGTGCCGTCTGGTTCATGTGCAACCTCCGAAAGCAGTGGCAGCTTTGGCGCAAACTCGAGTATATCGCGTACAAGATTTGTCAGAATCGTTCGGGGTACATCTACAAGAATCCACTCGAAATGGAACGATTGTTTGGTGTCAATCGATACGAACGCACGGATTTTGATCGGTATCATGTACTCTGCATGCGAAACTTGTTGTTTCATATCGCTCATCTACGATACTCGGCCTTTATCATCTTGGTGGTGATTGTGCTGGTGCCCGCGTTGGTTCCGCAATACCTCGAGGCGTGGGTATTTGTGGGCGTCGGTGGGGTGCTGTTGGTCATCAACCTGATGGTGTTCTTCAAGGTGTGGAGCATCTTGCGCGGCATAGTGCGTGATCGATTGCAGGTCGTGACGGAACGAGATGTTCGGCTCAAGCTCCATGAGAAACAGAGTCGCCAGCAACGTCGTGAACAGCGACGCAAGAAGTTGCGCATTGGCGGTGACAACGGTGAAGTGGAGACTCGGAATGACCTGGATGACAAGCCATCGGCTAGGCATCGTTTCCGAAGTGCAGTGACTGCTGTTCGTGCCATTGTGCGTTTGCAAATGTCGGCGTTATGCCACAGCCAATTGCACTACCATGACCATCGCTTTTGGTTCAAGAGTCCGTTGTTCTTGTTGCGTGTGTTTCAGTTTGCAACGATCGGTCAGAGTTTCTATCTGGTGTGGCTCGTGTTGGTCGAAGTGCACGATGTCCTAGACGACCCGTTTGCGATCCTCAAGCTTGCCATCATGTTTGGGTTGCCCGGGGTCGTGTTGTTTGTGATCACGCCGTTGACGCTTCCTTCGTTGGTGTTGGTGATGAGTCTGACGGGTATCTTTGTGGAAATGAATGATCCCCATGCCCACCAACATAAAGAGTCGGTGAACCGACGTTTGACGCGTTGCTTGTGCCCAAACAAGTTGCATCCAACCACAAACCATGAGATGGTGGTTCGTGATCGCATTCGTCGTCTCCGCGCCGGGTATTTACGTGATCGTCGCGCCGATATGGAAGAGGTGGTGACCCCGCGAATGGCAAATTCTGTTCCAAACTCATCATCCATCAAAGAATTCACCCAGGCGGCTGACGAGAAAGAAGGATTGTACTTGCGTATGTTCCACAAGGATTCTCCTCGTCATTGCACAATCAGTGGCCTGGGTGCATCGTCTCCGCAGATGCCGTATGTGGCCATGCAGGATTCCAACGACAGCTCGCCAGCGGTTCAAAGCGCTACACCTGGTGCTTGAACGATGGGAGCACCTTAAGAACTGGAAGCTGTTGGGTGGTGGTTCTGCTGGGTCATCCTGAATTCACCGGCATCTCATCATCGATCGGACCAAGCAAACCCCATGGAGTCGTTGATGTGGAGACAAAAGCATCGATCATATTTCGTAGAACCCCGTGGGGACAAACTCGTTTGGCTGCAGTGCTGCTAATCAATGGCAACAACAGGAAAACTGTTCATGTGGCCACTCAAAAACTCGCATCTTGTCTTCTCTTTGCGCGAGCGACTATGGTTACATGTGGACGGGAACTGGTCGATACATCACCAGCAAAAACCATCTCAATAGTTCTACGGCGTATCCGACCAGTTTTGTTGCCATGACCATGATTGCAGAACCCTGCAATCACCCCGATGAACGGTTTGAAGTGACCGGATCTGTTGCACCCAGCAGAGGAGCTGTGGACAAGAGCATCCTGGCAGGGAAGTGGATTGGCCATACACCAGAGACTTGAACCGACGATAGCACCAGCCACCCCTCAACAACGAATCCAAACAAACCCGATGTGCTCTCCGTGCGAAGTCAATGCTGTTGCTCTGTCTTGGATGCTCAACCCTGCCGGAGGAAAGGCAGCAGCTTGGTGTGCAGTTGCTGCTGGAACGTTGTTCGGAAGCAACAGCCCCAAATACCTTTTTCTTCTGGTGCAGGTCCGTGCAACTCACTGATGTTCGTCTGTTGCATCATTCGTAGCTTGTTTCAACTGGTAACCCAGAGGGGCAGCCATCCATGAAGTGGTGTTGTCACGGTGAACGAGATGAACCGTCGCTTCTACCATTGAAGCATGCGCTGATCCTCCTGCTGGTTCTCGATGGGGGAGTTACGACGGTTCAGCTTGCAAGAACCGCGCAAATGCAAATGACCCAGTGCAGAGGTAAGGACAATACGATGCAAGTTGATGCGCCATTCATTTGTTTGGATTCTTCTCTGCAAGTCCTGCAATCAACACGCGATCAAAGCATCCATCCATCCCGTCCGGTCTGCTCAAAAGAACGTTGCGCCACAGCGAGCGCGAGGGAGCCAAGACCCATTCGTAGTTCCATTGTCGAAGCCACACATACACACACACACACACACACCCATGTGACACGATCAACGAGCAGGTCATCCATCGCTTCCTATCCTCGTCTTCTTCCCCTCGTGAATCTGCATGAGCTCGTCTCGTGGAATCTCTAGGCAAAGAGGTGTTCGAGGTGCTTCTTCTACGAATTGGATCCAACTCGTGGATCGCGAGTGGGATGTTAGCAAGCAGGCATCGTATATCACCTGCTGATGTGTTGACCACTGCTTTCGAGCGCATTCTCCATGTCTTGACCAGTAGCAGCCACAAGATCTTCCTGCTTGAGACGTGGGGGTTTGTGCAAATCTCGACAGGGTGTCGGGTGAAACCAAGCCAAACGAGCGCTATTCTCGCTCCTTGCAGAGCAGTTTCTTCAGCTGTCCACGCAACGAAGACTTGTGTGAAGATCAACCAATTGTGGCATTTCATCTCGCCAACGAGATGATGTCGTGAAGTGCCTTGTTCTCCATCCCCCAGGCCGATCCGCATCAGAGGTTGGAGAGCCAACTACATGTTTTACGTGTTGCTATGGCTTCTTGAAGCACTCGGCATTGAAGCGTTGCGTTGGCAGAGAAGCTTCTATATCTCCAAGACACTCAGTTCAACCTGGAAACAAAAAGCAGCGCTGCCTGCGCTGTACGCAACCATGCACATCACTATGCATATGTTGATGAGTTCGTGGACATGGTTCCCGCTGCCCTTTGGCGTGTTGATCTCGATTGCTTTAACTGGACCGATCATGGTCGGTGTGCTGGGCTTCACGTTGAAACTCATTGACAAGAAAACTCGAGTGGCCAATGCCAAAGCGCGACATCAACGAAGCGAGGGCTTGCAAGAGCCACCACCACCATCTCCAGCCACGACCAACCAGGTCGCCATCAACAAGTACAAGAAGATCATCCTGTTTAACCTTGGCATCTTGATGATCTACCCGATCTACATGGTTAGCTTTCGGTACTTGAAAGGCTATGCCCACACTGCGTACACTGTGCTTCTCTCTGTGTTGAAATCGGTGCCGATGACCATGGCTCGCAAACTCTTTGAGCACGTGGAAGACATGCTGGCCGCCAGCACCGTGTTTTCCGTCGAGTTGTTCCAATGCGTCGTATTCGTCCATGTGTATGGGCGGTGCCCAAGCTTCGACGTCTGCTTCAGCATTGATCATGATCATCGGCGTCCTGCACATTGGCTTTTCCACGTCTGAACTGGTGCGCAAAACCCAGCAATTGACCCAACTGGTTGCCCGCCATCGCCTTCGATTTCTAAATGCCATGGCATGGAGTCTCGAATTCAGTCGGCACAATCCTCACCTGGTTCGCGAAGAAAAAGACATTCGTCTGGAGCCAATCGAACGGGGTGGCGATTGCGCGAAACCCCAAAGTTTCTTGAGTTTTGGCAACGATTCGATCGTCTCGCATCAGTCTCGCTTCCAGTCGGCGCACCGACCCAACGAGTCGAGCAGTGTCTTCTTCGCCAAGCTACCATTTGAGCTTTGGCACCACGCAAAAAGTGCTGCGCAGTCAGATCCAATTCATACGGGAGACGCTGGCGTTCATGTTTATGATCGAGTACGTGATGTTGGTCGAATACGTTGAATCCATGATTCCTTTCATCTTTGGTGAGTGGATTTGCATGGCTTTTGCCAGTGCAACATGCTAATCTTTGCGCTGACTATTGGAGGGTAGCGTTGTACTCGACCATTATCTTCTACGGTCCCAACCAACCATACAACCTCGATCTGGCGCCAATGGACGACAACAGGTTTCACCAGTCGATCAACAGCATGGTGTGCTATGGCGCTTTGGAAGGCGCGTCGTTGGTCTTCTTTTGCGGCGTTGATCAAGTGCAAATACCACGTGAACGTGTTGTATCATTTGAGTTTTGTGTTGGAGACCCATTTCTTGGACATTCCGGATAAAATGGTGTTGTTTCTGTCGCAAATCATCACGACGCGATTCTATCATTTTGGTGAGCATCAGTGGGTGATGTCTCGTCGCCGGGGTGTGAGCGCGCTGAGTGCTGAGTGCTGGGATCACATGACGTCCCTTGGGACGAATATGCTCAGGCGCCGACTTTACATATTAGTTTGAATGGATCCATCGACCACAGAATGCCACCACCCTCGAGGAATGATCATCGTAGCTGAAGTACTCTGATGTACGCGGCAACGCATTGAGTTGGGTGCCCTGGGTAGAAGATCCATGACTCGAACATCGAAGGAATCAGTAGAAAGCCAAGGTGCTGGTACAACGAGCTCAAGCATACTCAAAACGATGGTAAGCCGTGGATGGTCGTTAAACTGTCCAACGCGTTGGCTCCTTGAGTGTGACCTCGACGCCTCGACGCAGACTCATTGATGGTTTCACTGCCTAGACCGACAAATGCACCCAGCACACTCAGCAGCTTCCACGTCACCGTGCTCCGTCCCATCAATTCCAACACTGGCCACAAGCTCTTCGATACCACCGATGACCCTGGCCATGTGTCACGCACGCACCACTGCACCAGTATGTTGTACGATCCAGCTTTCGAATGCGCGTCGTCGGTCTTCTTTTGCGGAGTTGTTCAAGCGAAAATACCCCATCACGACGCAGTTTCTATCATTTCATTGAACACGGAACGCGTACTGATTCATGGGAGAGTGGCGAGTTTAACGCTTTTCGTTGTATGTAGATGCCTGTGTGCCATGCTCTTCAAAGCGAAATGACAGTGGTGAAGCGCAAAACGAGCACTTGCTTTACGGCACAACACTTAATCAATGCACTCCAGAGGAAATCGTTTTTGCTGCCACTCAAACTCCATCCTGTCGCGTTCTTCATCAAACACCAAATGCTTGCTCAATTCGACGGCAAGCTGCGAACGAATCAGCCCGATGGCTTCCGGGTGGCCGACACACAAATGTTTGGTCTGCACGTGATGGTACAACCGTTGGGTCGAACGCGACATTTTGAGCTTTTGTGGATCAAATTCCATGGAAAGCAGAGGTGTTTTGTTCGTGTTCGATTTGGATGCGTTGATGGCTCCGTGCTCTTGAAATGCGGCCGTGGTGCCATACAGCAACAACCATTTGGAAGTGTGCTCTGGGTCGTTGGCCGTTGGGTGGCGCACCAAGTCGTGAAACACAATCGGGCGGTCCGCGCATTTGATAAAGTTCATTTCTTTGCCACATGGCGAGATGAACGGATACTCGTGCAGCACTTGGAGCTCCTCGTCAGCTTGGTGGTGGTGGTGGAGGTGGGGAGGATCGTCCTGTGGGTCGTGAACTCGCAAATTGCCAAAGAAAAACTGCAGGAATTTGGCGCTTTTGAGGCTGGTGGCAATGTTTTTCGGTCGCGTTTCCTCCAGATACAAACGGCCCTGCAGCGCCACAGCCAGCATCCAGGTGAGTTTCATCCCCCCCCCCCCCGCGCATTCCCATGATTCTTCCCGCCACAATATCAACCGTGCCACCAAGACCGCCAACAAACAACCCACCTGGAGATCGATGTAGTAAAAGTACCGTCGCTGCAGCGCATGTTGCGCGTAGAATTCCTCACTATGTTTCCGATCCAATGCGTCAACGATCCAAAAGAGCCCCACAGGGCACCACATTGCAAGCGAGTCGTCCACGCACCTCTTGATGTCGCGTAGCTGTTTGAGCTCGAGATACTGATCTTCCAGGTCTTGGGTTTCGCTGGTTGACTGGCAGTCAGCGCTTTCCTCTCCATGACAAGTGCTTGTGCCAAACCATTGGATGCATCGTTGGCTGGCAAAACGCTTGGAGAGCCGACCCAACGGCCGCAGGGAAGGCCGCCGCCACATCCACATCATGGGCCCAAGCAGGACGCGAGATTTGGGAAGGTGAATTTTAGCCAATCACCGCTCAGGAAAAGAGCACATCAACTCGTTTTTGGGTTGTCAAAAGAAAACGTGGCACAAAGGGGCATTTGACAACCAGTCGGCTGCTGTCAGCGCCAGCGCATGTCCAAACGTGCGTTGCGACAGTGATCTCAAGTGGTCAGATGGCGTTGGACCACCCAGTACAAAGCTTGAACTCTTGGCCATCATCTGCACCGACCCAAGTCCCAACACTTGCAGGGTTTGTCGCATCATTCTGTGCCGCTCAGAAAACAGCAGCAACAACAGCAGTTGCAAGAAGAACAAGAAGAAGAACTTGGTGTCTTTCTACTGGGTCTGCTGCCATTTTTCTTCCATTGCGCTTCCACACTGCGGCGGGTGCACATCGCGGCCTCGGCCTCGCCCTCGCCCTCGCCCGGTCCCACACAAATCAGGGGGCAGGGGGCCACTTGAGGTGGTGCGTGACCGGACAATTGTTACGTCACTGTTAACGGCGGTACGCTGTACCAGTTCAAATAGGACCTCTATACAAAGTCCAAGTGATTTGTGTTGGCAAGGCGATGGGTTCACATGGGTTTCGGAAAGTGAAGCCAAGCCCCCCCCCCCCCCCGCCCTTCTCGCCCACCCACCCACCCACCCAGACAACGCCCCATTGCCTGATTTAGATAGAGAACGCGTTCCATGGCGCTGACGAGTGCCAGCGGCAACAACTGCAAATGGCGCAAATGGCGGCGCGTGCGCTTGCAAGTGGTAGCCACTACGCGATGGAAACTCTTTAGAAGAACCAGTCTCGAGCAGAACCAAAACCAACCAGCTCCCCAACAAGAACAGGTGTTGTCCCTCGAGGTGGACCAGTTGCCAGTGAGCGAAGGTGCCGTCTCAACTGTTTCGGTATCCTCCCAAGAAGACGACGAGCAAATCCCTGACGAGCACGAGCCGCAATTGCAACCACCAAGCGATGAATTCCACGACCACACTCGGCCACAAGTAGAAAAGGCCTTGGCGACGCCGACGCCCATGACGTGCCTGGATTTCGACAAACTCGGCGTGTTGGGGGTCGGCGGGGCCGCCACCGTCTACCTCGTGCGACACAAGACCACCTGTCAGCTGTATGCCATGAAAATCCAACGCCTCACAAATGCAAATGCGCAGCCATCCAATCGACAGGTACAACAACACAACAACGATCACAACTGCCACCATGCTTTGCATTGTGGGAAGCAGATTGCTTTGCCTTTTGTGTGTGTGTGTGTGTGTGTCCATAGCAATGATGTGACTCATTCTGCTGGTGTTGTGTTAAAAATTAGACGGCGCGAGCACTGAAAGAGCATGCGATCATGCAGACCCTGGACCATCCGTTCATTGCCACCTTGCACTTTGCATTCCAACAAGAAAACCACTTGTGTCTGGTCGAAGAATTCTGTGAAGGCGGCACGCTACGAGACATGCAGCGCAGTTGTGGCGGCACATTTCGCGAGCAAGAAATCCGGTTTTATATTGCCGAAGTTGTGCTGGCGCTCGAGTACTTGCACACCATTGGCATCGTGTACCGCGATCTCAAGCCTGAAAACATTTTGGTGCATGCCAATGGCCACATTCGCCTAGTGGACTTTGGTGTGTCCAATTACGGCGAGTTTGTCGCCCGCCAAGCACCTCGTCCGCGAACAAGACGCGAACGCGAGGAACTCAAGCACGGTGAAATGATGTATGGCATGCTACAGCACATCCGCATTCGCTCCAATTCGTTTGTGGGAACGCCAGAATATGTGAGTTGAGTGCGCCATGCCCGCCCTCGACTTGTTGATGTACTGCGTGTATCCCCATGGTGACGATCGTGTGATGCCAAATAGATGCCTCCCGAGATGATTGCAAGGAAACAAGACCAAAGCACTGACCTGGACTGGTGGAGTCTCGGCTGCCTGATCTACGAGTTGTTGTATGGCTTCCCACCGTTCCATGACAAAGACCCACAGCTTTTGTTTGAGAGCATTCTGAAAGGAACCTTTGAGTTCCCAGTGTCTCCACCTGCCAGCGCACCGATCAAACATTTGATCAAGAGTCTGTTGGAAGTGTCGTGCCGCAAGCGCTTGGGGCATCACTTTGGCGCCAATGAGATTAAGAAACACCCGTTCTTTAAAGGTGCGCGAGAGCTTTTGTTGTTGGTCAATCCACCCCCAAACGCTAATCTACGTGGATGCTTGTGGGGTTTTGTAGGTGTTCACTGGGCGCTTCTTCACCATGAGAACCCACCCATCCAAGTGCTCCAACAGCAACCAGAGGACTCTCCATCTTGGCATTCGCCACCTGCTTACCAAATGGATCGACAGACCCAACTCAACGACGTCAATGACGAGATCGCCGCGTGGTTTCTCGATCCTCACTGTGAACTGCAGCAATCTGGTGCAGAAGGCAAAGTTACCTGGGCATTTGTGTGCTGGCATTCGACGTATCAAAGAGTTCCTGCGACGCCTGCCAAGACGAGCATTTTGCAGCGGAAACGCCATAGTTTTCCATTGAAGGGATGGTGGTGACCTTATGTCGACGCATGGCGCACCAACCATCCTCATGGCCCCACAGATTGAAGAAACAGATCGATAGAAGACCAAAAAGGAGTATTTTGCTATTGTACGAAGGAGGTGGTGTCACAACTCTTCCTGCTTGGATTGCGGCGAGTGCGATTCCTCGGACGAGGTAGCCGTCTGCTCATCGTTGGTACTCCCGACCACGTCGATGCTTTCGGGCGCCAGTACCGGAGGAAACATAGTCATCCGCAGAGCGACTCGCTTGCATTGTACACTTGAAAAGCTGGTAGCTCTTGAATCCGCCACGTTGTGCACCTCTAATGGAGAAAAACTTGGCGCTGCTTCGGAACTCTTTTGCTGACTATCTCTATCTCGGGTCGCTTCAAACCGTAAATCTACCAATAACGGCGACACATCCACTTGATTGGACGCCATTTCTTGGGGCGACGCTGGATTCTGACTCAAAAATGTCATTTCTTGGTCATTCAATTCCGTTTTCCAGACCCGAATTCCTCCGATTTGGCCTGCAAGGCGATGGTGGCGACCTTCAAAAGCGCCAACCCATCCTTGTCGTACGTAATAATCCGTAGTGATGCGCCGATCGAGTTTGTGTTTGCTCCACAAGTCCACTTGGACGTCGGTGTGCCGTTTTCCGTTCAAATAGAAAGTGATCTGACGTTTTCCGTCAAACACGACACCCAGATGATACCACGAACTGGCATCTAGCACCAGACGGGTTAGTAGTGTTTCTTGGCCCATTTCTCCATTGCGAGTCGGATCCTGGTTGAACAGCGTCATGCTGACACGAAAGTGTCTCGAAGTCGCGTCGTCCGGCTGGTTCATGTGAATCAAATCCAGCGAGAAACATCCGGTGAAATGCAACACAGTCGTTTTGGCACCAAGCAGAGGATCCAAATGACGTTTTTGCAACTGTTCTTCCGTGACGGGATCGTGCTTTATCCATTGATCAATGGCAAAAGGTTTCGCGCAAGTGAATGTGGCTGAATCAAGCTGAATCGAAAGTCGTGATGCTTCAGTGAACTCCATGACCGTATGAAACTCATGGCGCTGGTCAAGTTGTAGCCCTTGTCGGTCTTGGCTTGCTTGCAATCGCTGTTGCTGATTATGCATGAAGTTAGTGAATCGATTGGATGTTGACGATTGCGATAACGATGGCCATGAGGCGGTCAACGGTGGGGTTCCCTCGTGGTCTTGTTGAACACTCGAGTAAACACCAAGTGCAGTCTTGAGCTCGCGCCACTTCTTGTCAGCCATTTCTTGCCACTCACCCAATCGCGTCGGGATCTCTTTGGTCACCCTCTCTATCATTTCAACTCGCCACGCCAACACATTCATCATCCAGGTCACCCGTGGCTCCATTTTTCCTGCCACCTGATAGTATTTCTTGGCCATCGGATAAGATTGATCCGTACCAATGCCTCGTTCATACATATACGCCGCGTTGTAAAGAGCCTCAGCGTTGGACAACATAGCAGCAGCTTCATACAACTCGAAAGCTTTTTCATAATCGATCTTGGTGTCAGTAGTCGGACGACGCTTGCCAAATACCAGTTCTTTCATGCCAGCGAAGTCCCAGATCCCATCGACAGGAGTTCGAAGTCGTCCGTAATAGTACAAATCACCCAGCAAAACTAGTGCCTTCTCATTGTTTTGATCTCTCGCTTGATTGAGCAGCCGCACGTACAGATCCTCGAGGCGACGAGCCTGGATATGAGCTTGGCTATCCGAGCTGGTACCTCCCAAACCATAAAATCCGTATCCTCGTTGGATCATCCAGGCAGCATTGGTCTGAGCAATCTCGTACCCCATTTCCGCCGCGATCATATAAAACAACAATGCACCGGGGTAATCCTTCTGCAAAAATCTCGATGATGCGTGGGCCATCAAGTCCAGACCAAACGGATGAGTTTCGGCGACCTTTTTGTAGAGTTTCACGGCTCGTTGGCAGGCATAGGCATGTTTACGGCCACTCTTGCTGAGAAGTCCACTGAGATCCGCGCTCACGCCTTTGCCCGTTTCAAACATTCGTGCCAGGCGCAGCGTTGAGCGCACGTGACCGACGCGTGATGCCGCCTGGAAATTGCGGAACGCATCCAACGGATTTGTGATCAGTTTGAGCAACGCAACATTGTAAACGCCTTCGGCATCGCCAAAACTCGCAGCTTGCTTGAAGTAGTGCATCGCCTTTTCTATATTGACATCGACACCCAAGCCATTCAGATAGACCAACCCCAGGCCCGTGAATGCTTCTGGAGAAGCCGTAGTCTGGTTGTTGATAGCTCGTGAGTACAACTCAATAGCTTGTTCCGGATTGACGGTCACGCCAAGGCCATATGCGTACAAGTGCCCCAGCAAAGCCATGGCAACATTTTTGGTGCGAACGTCTTGCTCCAGACTCTTGGAATTGGGAACCATGTTGATGGCGCGTTCTAGGTACATTTTGGCTTCCGCAAAAGCAGACGAGCTCTTGTGTTCACCGAACAACAAAAACTTGGCCAAACGAACGACATAGGAGACGCTGGTCGTAAACATGGCGCTTCGTTTCATGTATTCCAGTTGCTGATCGTGTTCGTGCTCGTCCACAACCTTGAACTGATCCGACAGACTGTCCTGTAGGCGGTTGATGAAAAAGCCCTGCACGGGCAAGCGATTATTGAACTCGTGGGCATTCATGGCCTGGTCGGCGGCGCGTTTGTAGTACTTGATGGAGCTCTCACAAGATTTTGGCACCCCAATGCCATGCAGATGGCGATACCCTAGTGCAATGGTGGCACCAACCATGTCATGAAGCGAGGCAAAGTGTTGAAAAAGCACAGATTTGGGCAAATCCATGGCTTGTAGTGTGGGAACTGTGGCCGTTCCGCTTGAATGGAGCATTGCGAGCAGAAATTGCGCGTGTTCGTGCCCCAGCGAAGCACTTTGTTCGAGGAACTCCATGGCAAGTGACCCATTGCGTTGAATGCCCTGTCTGGGGTCGCCATACAATAGCACTTCCCCGATGGAAAACAACACGTCGGCGTTGGTCAGCGTGGTGTTGGGCGAAGATAAATGCTGTTCAGTCGCAGCCTGTTCCGTAGTGGTGGTTCTTCTGCTGCGATCCGATTGGTTGGTGTTGACACTCTTGAAGAAAGACGCCACTCGCTCATGGGAAGAAAGGATTTCCTGCAATGAACCAGCGCCGGCTTCTTCCAAAGCGCTGCGCATTGAACAAATAGAAAACACATCAGCTCACCAGGTGGAGAATCTCTCTCTCTCTCTCACACACACACAAACACACAGTCACGCCCATACCTATCATTGAGCCGAATGATTTGCTGCATGACTTCCAGCACTTGAAACTTTTTCTCTTTTGCAATCGCGGCGGATGGAGGCACATTGCAGACCAACACCAGGAGCAACAGAAGGAAACCGAGCGAAAGCCAGCGCCGCCCCCGCCATTGCCAACGGCAATTACAACGGCAACGAGTTGACACCATCAAGACAGCGGCCAAGAGGAGTTGTTTTCGCTTTGTGATGGCGAAGAGGAGTAGCAAGAGTTGACGTATTGCAAAAGGAATGCAAAAGCAGAATTGGGCGTAAAGCGCTGCAAGGAATCAGCTGCTTTTTGGCGGGCACCAAGACCCAGCTGTAGTCCCAGTTGGGGGCAGCTTTGCATTTTCAGGTTGCCTATTGTTGTGGTGGAAGTTTCCTTTTTCTATTTTGACCAGCTGGGACAAGGGCAAGGAAGGGAGGCGAATTGTTGCACGAAGGTGCGCCCAACAACGTGGCCCAGTTGGTATTTGATTACTATCTATTCAATTTGATTCACCGAGGTAAATGTGATCTCCTATAGCTCAGTTGGTAGAGCGTATGGCTGTTAACCATAAGGTCGCTGGTTCAAACCCAGCTGGGAGAGGTTTGTTTTTTCCCCTTTCCAGACATCCCGCGCTGCCAAACCGCAGGATGTCAGCCACAAGAACATTTTGCTGTCTTTGTTGGGTCCCCTTGCAAAACGAGTGAATTTTCAAACTTCAACTTTCCTTGCTGGTCATCGCTTCCCATTCTTCTGCTTTTTTCTTCCATTTTCCCTTTTTGTCGTTCTCCCGTCTACTTGGTTGCGGCTTCTTTGTCGAAAAACAGCATCACTTGGTGGCGGGCATTGTTGTGTTGTGTTCATCAGACTTGCCTTGACTATACTCGCTGAAGCAAAAAGTTGCCGCAGACCTTCACTCTGTCGTGCCAACGACCTTCACTCTCCGTCTTCCCCAACACATTTTCCGGTCGAGTCGAAGGCCAAGACGAACGACGACGACGCCTTCGGCAATCTATCGAATCGCCTGACCCCACCACTCAGAAAGGGAAAGAGAGAAACCCGAGGGCGTCCGACATGGAGCTTTTACAACGCGCAGACTTTGCATACAGACGCCAGCGAGGTGTTCCGTCGTATGCCGCCCTGCAACACGCCGGCCAGCCCACGCGGTACCCGCCGTTTGTGCTACAAGTGCCCACCGTGTTTTACCCGTGGGACCACAATGGTGGCGTGCTCTGCTTTATCAGTCCATTTGGCAACAACAACAATCCCGCGCCAAATGCGCGTGCTCCACAGGAAGATCCACAGCCAGCACAACAGGAAGACACCATTGGCATGTGCCGCTGTGGTGTCGTCAAGTTTGCCGTGTTGTTCCAGAGCAACCAATTGCATGACCCCAAGTACGAAGTGGCCGTCAAAGTCATGGATAAACACCAGCTGAGGCTACAGGGAGACGATGTGTTGAACGAAGTGCGTGTGATGGCCCAGTTACAACCGGCCGGGTTCTTTGGCGTGTACAATTCGCCGCATTTTTCCCAGTGGGAGTGTTCCTCGGACCAATACAATGAATACATTGCCACGGACTGGGCCGCCAACGGAAGTCTTCTGATGTATGCGCGAAAGAGACTTCATGAACTCAAAATTGCAGGTGTTCAGCGATGGGGAACATCCTGTTCGTCCTCGAGTGAGTTAGAAGCCATGGTGAACCAGTTTGTCGCCCAGGCATGGACTCTGGAAGCCGTGCGGATTTTTAATGGGGTGTGTCGTGGACTGGCCTACATGCACGCACAAAACGTGTGCCATTTGGATCTGGACCCGTGCAACATCGTGCTGGATCGCACCAAGACCCCGCGGTTGATTGACTTTGGCAGCTCTGAGATCATGTCCAACAACGGATACGCAGGGTTAGAAGATCGAATCATCAAGTTCAAGCCATTGTACGTTGCTCAAGAAGTTCGTGAACACAATTTGATGCCACCACCACGACCGGGATTCCTCGGAGCTGCAGCTGACATGTGGTCAATGGGCGTTCTGGTACGTTTACTGTCTAGTTAACACTTTAGTCTTCCAGTCCAACTCAATGACTCACTGTCTCTTGCTATGGTTGTGGCTGAACGATAGCTGTATCAGATCCTCTGCTTTGGCTACCCTAAGGGCCATTTGTCTCTTGTCTGCGACACCAATTGGCGATGCAATCTGCTGCGCCATGCCCATCAAGACGGCGAGTGCCTTGGCCCCCAGAGCTGTTTCATTTGCTTTCGCAAAATTCGCATTCCGCCCAAATTGTACGAAATTCTGCGTGGCGTATTGATGGAAGACTACCCGGCCGGTCGAATGACGGCGTTTGCCGTATGCAATCTGATCAAACCGCTCATGAATGTGCTGGAAACCACCACAACACAAGATGCCACAGGCACCTTGCAGCTTTTGCCCGACAACTCTTTGGAAGAAGTGTTTGAAATGTTATTTAACTGTTAGACTGAAACGAGAAAACGACAAGAAAAAGATGGGAGTGCTGGGAGTTAGGAAATAGGATCAAGATAGAGATCAACCAAAAAACAAAAATAAGGTGGTGCACACCACTCACCACTTCCAACAATCCGAAAATAACGTGGTGGACTTACACAAAAAGGCAACTTTGGTGATCTTGAAACGACACTCAAAGCGTTTCGCATTGCTTACTCTCTTGCCCAACAACGCAATTCCATTCCGTTGGGTTTTGAGGAGCAGACCAGCAGCAAACGCCGTCAAAACGAAGAAGTCTTCTGCTGCGCTTCTGGGTCGTTTGGTGCTGCGGAGAGCTCTCTAAGTGGTTGTCGTCGTTTGGATCTGGTGCTTAGAATGCCTATTTGAGTGTCGTTTTGGGGCCCATCATTTGTTGTATTTCTTGCAAACAATCACGCCACCACTTGCATTCACTGAATAATCGACCGTGAAGAAGTGCTGCGATGGACTTTACGAGCTCCCTACGCAACTCGAGACCGAGCAGTAGCAGCCACAACAACAACACGCCACGCCACCTAGTGTCAAGCTCGCGGTCGTCCAGCTTCAGCAGCATTGCGTCAGTATCCAGTGGATCCAATGCGAATCTTGCCAACACCAACTCTTCCAGCAACAACAATTCGACTCGAAATGCTTCGATGACTGCGTTTTCCCCGCATGCAGCGGTTCGACGCACCAATTCTCGTGAAGCCATTCAACCGAATTCGCCCATGAACAATATGAACAACCTCAGTCTGCAACGAACCGCCATCAGCAATTCCTTCAATGCTCGTGGTAGCAACACGGAGGATGATGCCTCTTCCGTTGGCACAGCTCCGTCCACGACATTCTCGCCGATGAGTTCGCCCATGAGCGCGGGTAGTTATCGTTACGCATGCTCCATTGCCGGGTCTGGTCTGACTGTCGGGTCGTCGTCTTCATCAATCTCTGGTTCTGAAGGAAGAGGAAGCAATTTCAAAGTGGTCATCCGCGTGCGTCCGCCTCTTCCTCGTGAGCTGCATGGCGATCGACCGTTCCAGAATGTCATTGATGTGGATACGTCGGGTCATGTGCTTACGGTCTCCGAAAACTTGAGTGCACTGAGCGGCGATGAAAGCGGCAACGGGAGTGGTGGCAACGGTGTTGGAGGAGCCTACGGAAGCCATGTATTCTCATTTGACCATGTGTACGACCAGCATTGCACCCAGCGCTCCGTGTATGAAAACACAGCCAAAGCTGTCGTCGAGTCTTCGCTGGAAGGCTACAACGCGACCATTTTCGCGTACGGCCAAACGGGCACCGGCAAAACGTACACCATGGAAGGTTTCAACAGTGCGGGGTCGGTGGAAGAAAGAGGCATTATTCCGCGCGCGATTGAACAGATCTTTATGCATATCCAGTCCAACGTGTCGGCGCGGATGCGCTTTCTGGTGCGCGCGAGCTACCTGCAGATCTATAACGAGTCGATTTCCGATCTGCTCAAGCCCGAACGCAACAATTTGACCATTCGCGAAGACAAAAAGCGTGGTGTGTTTGTCGAAGGGCTCTCCGAATGGGTCGTGCGCTCGCCCGAAGAGATTTATGGATTGATGGAACGCGGTGGCGCCATGCGCGCGACTGGCAGCACCAAAATGAATGAGATCTCGTCGCGAAGCCATGCCGTGTTTATCATCATCGCTGAGCAGAGTCACACAACGTATGTGGACGAGAATGGCAATGAGATCACGGTCGAAGAGTTTCATCAACTGATGAACCAGCAACGAGGAGCCAATGGGGCGGATCCAACGGGCACTTCCGGTGGTGTCGCTGGTGGACCAGGCGCTGGGTCCATCGACAAGCATCGATTTCATCGCAACAACAACGCCAATGCTAACAACACGAACGTCAACAACAACGGTCCAAACGGAACTGGTAATGGTAAATTGGATTCTTTTGTTCGCCAGAGCTTCAAAGTCGGCAAACTGAATCTAGTGGACCTGGCGGGGTCCGAGCGCGTACGGTTATCTGGTGCAACGGGTCAGAGGCTTGAAGAGAGCAAGAAGATCAATCAATCTTTGTCGGCGCTTGGCAATGTGATCGCGGCGTTGACCGATGCACGCGGACGGCAACACATTCCGTATCGGGACTCCAAGTTGACGCGCATCCTAGAAGACTCGCTGGGTGGCAACTGCAAGACCACGATGATGGCCATGATCTCTCCAGCACTGGAAGCCATGGTAGAGTCGTTGTCGACGCTGAAGTTTGCCAACCGTGCCAAAAACATCAAGAACGAGGCTCGTGTGAACGAGGACCTGGACCAAAAGAGTCTGCTGCGCAAATACGAGCGCGAACTCAAACGTTTGCGCGCCGAACTGGAAGAAAAAAACCGCAATGTGGTCGACAAACGACGGCTTCTGGAATTGGACGAACAGCGTCGTCGCGCCGAAGAGGACAAAATGGCGGCGATCCGCGCACTGGAAGAGCGATCCCGAGAGTTCATGAAAGAAAAAGAAGAAAAGAAAAAACTGGAGCAACGCATTTGCATGTTGACGTCCCAAATGCTCATGAGCAACAAGCTCAACAAAGCTTCGTCGTCGGTGGTTGCTTTGTCGTCGCGCAACGGCTTTGGATCCACGACGACGACCCGAAACGCGGTCAATGGTGGACCCGACCAACTGCTGGCACAAAGTGGCCAAGACCACCATTCAGATAGTGATCTGGCGAATAATAATGGTGATGGCAATAGTGGCAGTGGTGCCATGATCTCATGGAATGAAAACGATGAGAACGGTGGCGCCAACCCAACTTTTTTCAACGGCGCCAACGGAATGATGATGGTAGACGCGCAAGACCCGCTGGTGCGCGAAGTGATCCGCGAGCACCAGGAGCGCATCCGCAAAGAGTACGAATGTCGTCTGGCGGATCTGGAAAAAGAACGTGAAACCATCGAAGAAGAAAAAGCCCAAGTGGACCGGTACAAGCAGTTGCTGCTCAAGCAACGTGACATTATGATCGCGTTGACTCAGCGGCTGAATGAACGCGATGAGCAAATCACGGCGCTCCAAGACGAACTTGATGCGTATGATCGCCACCAAAAAGAACTGGAGGAGAAATTGGACGAGAAAACGGCCCATTTGATCCATTTGCAGCGCGTCACAATGGAACACAATGCGTCGTCGCCGAGTAAGAATGCTGAATTGATCAAGGCACTCGGGGAATGGGCCTGTAAAGAGCAGACTTTTGGTAGCAGCGGCTGTAATGCCACCAGTGGTGGCAATGGCACCAATAGTGGTGGTGGTCCTAATGGTGCCGTTGGAGGCAATTCGGTGGCCCCGGAGCTGCTCATCACTTTCAAGCAATTTCGTCCCCACCCAGCCAACCAAGTGGTATTTGCCAATGGTAACGCGACCCACCTTAGTGACAATTCAGTAGCAAGCGCCAGCGCATCCAGTAGTGCCACCACCCAGGCTTCTACTGGTGTCGGTTCAGCGAGTGCTGCTCCTACTGCAGTTCCCAGCCTGTTGTCAGCGGAAGAAAAGTTGCAGGAGCTGACAAGACTACTGGACACCCAGCAGCATGACAGTGCACGGCTGGCCAAAGAACTGGAAGAAGTGCGTGCTGAAAAAGTGTCGATTGAGTTTCTACTGCGTGAGAAAATGGACAAACTGGTGCAAAGCGAGATTGAAAGCAAAATGAAACTGTTCAAACAGCAGCAGCAACAGGAAATGCTGAAAATGGACCAGCTGCAAAAGCAACTCGCGCTGTTGCAGAGCGAAAACCAGCAACTACAGCGCCAGCATAGTGGTGCACGGGCTTCGTCGTCAGCAAACCCCTCCGAAGAAGTTCTGCAGGCTCGGTGCGAGACTCTGACTAAAGAACGCAAAGCACTTCAGACCATCATGGAAATGAAGATCAAAGCTCTGGTGACGGCCATTTCGGAAGCTTCGGATGCCACGTTGCAGAGTGCGGGCGGCATGGAGCGCGTCGGGGAGCCCGCCAAGTGGCTGGCCAGAGAGATCAATGCACTCCAGCGACTCGTGAATGCGTCGATTGTGGCGCTGCGTAATGCAGACCAAGCGCAGCAGCAACAACAACAACAGCAACAACCTAAAAGCTCCAACAAGACTCAATCGCCGCCGCGGGCGCAGCATCCTCAGTCAGTTACCTTCAAGACGTTGCCGTCGAGTACCAGCAATAGTGGCAGTAGTGGCACCAGTGTGTTCGGTTCCAAGTCGAACGAACTCCGACGGAGTGACAAGCCGAGCAATTCAGCAATATCATCATCATCAACAACAGTATCATCACCCTCGTTGTCAGTGCCCCAAATGCTTATTGGTGGCAGCGTATCTCTGAGCGGTAGCAGCAACAACAGCAGTATTAGCAGTATGTCCGTGGAACAGCTCATTCAGCAGCGACGGGCTCAATTGCAGAAAGAACGACGTCAATTGTAAACTGATGGTGCAGTAACAGTTTCCTTTCTTTTTCTTTCGTATAAAAATAATAAACATCAGATCTTCCAGCGAACAGTTGACAAGACGCCGAGTACATCATCAATCACCAGATCCTGCAGTCACCTGGCAAAGCATCTCCACCACGAAACTCCATGGGCAATCTCATTTGTTTGCTGGAACGATGGTGACCCTTGTGTTGGCATGAGAGAGTTTGGTGTAGTGATCGGATGGATGAATATCCTTCAAGTACGAATCCACAATCTGTCAACAAGCACAACACACAAGAATTAACACGAAAGGGAAAAAAAGGAGTAGACAAAAACGAAATGAAATAGGAAGACAAACATGAACAAACAACTCACCCAGAATTGGAACGCATTGCAGATGCCTGGGTTCACAATCATGACAAATAGCAGCTCCAGGTGACGATGGTTGTGGAAGATCTGGAACGCCTTGGTTGAAATGGCAGCCAGTGGGTTGTAGAAGCTGTACACAATCAGAGTGTCGACAAACTTCATACAAAACACCATCGAGACATAGGCTCCGCATTGTTTGAGCCAGATCATTAGGTTGGGTGGTTCGCCATACCACCCTGACTCAATCAGATTGCGCCACCCCATGTACTTTGCGAGCTTTCGAAAGACATGCAAGTAATCTATCTCATGAAAGAAGGCAGCCGAATAGGAGTTAGTTAACCGGAATGAAGCGTTGACAAAGGATGAAAACCAAATGTGTTAGCTCACAGATGAGTTGCAGAATACCAAAGGTTGAATCCAGCATGTATGTCGTAAAGTACATGGCACACTGATGTAGGCGGCATGCAACAACGACAAGCGGTCACTACCTTCCCACCAACCCAAAAGCGCTTTGTAACATGTACCTCATCATCGTAACTTTTGGAATTGGCCACAAAGATAATGGAGAAGAACATCGTCGAAAAATGAATGATGAACGCCTGATACCAAATGCCGAGTCCAGGCATGCAAAGAGGTTGGTACCACATGCCCTTCACAAACCACAACCAGCACCCCAAATGATAAAGTAGTAGCGTACCCCCGTGCCTTGCTTTGAAACATCCATAGCCCAGATCTTCGATTGATACCAAATGTCACAAGAGAGGAATCAGGAAGAGCAACGAGATGAATCGTTTGGGTCAACTTGCGGCAAATGACACTCACATGAAGCGGCCGTTTTGGATGCTCGTGAAGGCGCTTGACGTAGACGGCGCCAACAGCCACAAAGCACAACGAGACTTGTAAAAAGCGGGAGAACATGTCGGTGAACAAGGTGCACTGATCGGGGTCCCCCGGCTTGATCAGCATCTCCAACAGGCCGGCCCTCATTGTTCTTCGGATGAATGCTGAAGTCTCCACTAGAATAAGCAACCAAAAGGGATAACAACCGAGAAAAGACGAAGTGTACGCGATTGTGCTGTCTTGAGGTGAATATTAGACCGTCGTTCCTGTTGCTTCTGAAGTAATCGACGGCAAACGAGACAGGCACAGACAGATCGAATCCGGCGGTTAGTTGCACTTTTGGTGAATCCGAACTGGATGTGGTGTGTGCCACACAAAAGATTGCCACTTGAGGTGCCTTTTCAGCGCGGCAAGCAAAAGCCTATTATTGGCTTAAAATCGGATGGGTACCAAAACGAAAAAGGACACTGCCACTAACAGCATGCCCATTTTACATGACACTCACAGCTTCGTCAATGACTTTGCTCTGCTCTCTTGGGACTTGCGAGTAGTCCGGTTTGGAGCCATCCGGAATTGGCACACCCCAGTCGCAATCCTTTTCGATGCCCAGATTGTTGTGATGCATCCGGATCCGGAACCAGCCTTCTTCACCCCAGTATGTGCCCCAGGAATTGCGACCAATCCCTTCAATTAAGAGAATCCCAAGCATCAGGGTCAGCCAAAATAGTGAACATGGCGAGGCAGTAGAAGTGAATAGCCAGCATGCAACAAGTACTTACAATACTCGGTCTCGCTTTCCTCGTCGTAGCCCCAGCCGACGACAGAAATCTCGTGGTTGATCATCGGAAACATAATGTGCTCCGAGTAGATGCCACCAGAATACGCGGCAAATCTATCGGTCGCATGCACTCCACAACCAATCGGTCCGCGCTTGAAGATCTCGGCCTTCATGTGTGCCACGCCACTGACCGAGCCATATTCGGCCACGTAGTATTTGGTGAACTTTTTGACTGGTACGCACTTGCCAGGCGTGAACGAGCTGTTGGTCGGCGCACAACTGTTCCATCGTAGTCATTTGATTAACACACAACATCAATGTTGCACGCTAGGCATATGGATACGAACTCACGTTTCGCAGACACTGAGCTGGTCGCACTGCAAGTCTTTGGCTTGGTACGCCTGACACGTTTGATCTGGAATGCCGTGGCGGTGCGCGTACGAGTACACTGCGCCTGGGTTACCGCCTTCACAAGAGCCTCCGCCGTGGCAATTGATCAGCACTTGAGGAGCCAAAGCGATCTCGGGCCACGATGCTGACATCATCAATCCAATCAGTCATACCTCATCATTCAGCCACAACCTCAAAAGAATAGAAACGCCCAACGCACCATTTCTCATGATGCTGATGCGATCGGAAAGCGCACTGGTAGTGCCCTGGGCCCAACAGCTTCCGCAGTACTGCGGAATGTGCTGGTTTTTGTCCCACGTGACGTAGTTTTTGCCGTCAATGTTGCGCCAGTCCCAGTTTTTGGGCAAATCCTTAATGTCAATGGTTTCGTGGGGGAGTGGCGAAAGCACTCGCTCGCCACCGATAAACGATACTTTTTGACGGCATCGCTTGTTGGCAAATCCCAATTCTTTGGGCTTGTCTTGAGGCTCCAGGTCTTCGGCATTGATGGGTTCTTCATGCTCCAAAACCGTTGTTTTGGGCCAACCACCATTGGCTGGCACCCCAAAGGCGCATTCTTTCTCAATACCCAGGTTGTTGATGCCACGGATGATGCGGAACCAACCTTGTTCGCCCCAATAAGTTCCCCAGCTATTGCGCACGATCCAGTAGGGAGTGCTACCTTCGACACCCCAGCCCACGACCGAAATCGCGTGGTCCAACGAAGTCGCATTGGTCTTATCGTCAAATATACCACCTGAGTACTCGAGAAACTCCTTAGTGACGGCCACGGTGCAAGCAATGGGCCCTCGCGCAAAGATCTCGGCTTTCATTTCTTGCTCGCCGTGGACAGAGCCAAACTCGGACACAAAGTATTTTTCGTATTTGGGTTGCGCAAAGCAACCCTTGTCGGGCATGCAGTTTTCACAAACGTCGATGTCGCGACACAGATTGCCTGTGTCATGGCCCGTAGCTTCGTAACGTTGACAGCCTTCTTCGGGTACTCCTTTCTCGTGGATGTATCGGTAGGCATTCAATTGGTCTCCGCCATGGCATCCTTGGTCCTCAAGGTCACAATTCAGAATAACCTGAGGCGACAAATCCACTTGACGCGTCACTTCAATGCGGGAATGACCCTTGGCGTTGCGTTCACGAGCGATGCGCACGCGATCACCGAGCGCTGAGGTGGCGGCAAACGACCAGCAAGCGCCACAGTAATTGGGAATGTGTTGATTGCGCGTGACAGTGACATAGTTGGTGCCATTGACATTTCGCCAGTCGAAGCTCTTTGGAAGCGCGTCAATGTCCAGAATCTCATGGGAACGAGGCGAACGAAGCACTTCGCTGCGATTCGCATGGCGAACATAGCATGGTTGAGGACGGGTGGTGGTGGTCTGGAATGCTTCGGCGCCCGGCGCCAGCAACCAGTCAGTTGTGGTGGCCAAAGACTCAGAGACGATGTTGAGCTTCTTTGCGGCGCTTGACACCGTCAGCAACGCCGTCAAAAGCACCCAGTGCGTCATCAAACGTTGGGTTCCCAGCATCGTGAGCTTCCCCTTTTTCTTCTTTGCTCCCTTGAAGAAGAACACAAAAAGATCGCATTCTAACCGATTTATAACGGATAATGTGGTTGTCGCAAAAAGAACAATTAACCAATATTAACTGTCAAACAGACACAGAAGAGATGGTGAACAACGACAGGAATATGCAAGCCTGACAGACTAGAATGGCTTTCTTTATGATGAGTATAAGGATGCCTTTTGCTATAGTAAAAATGATAATAAAAAAAGGAATACTGGTGCATTTCCCTGGTGTTGCTTTTGGTTCTAATTGACAATAAAACAACCAGCTTGGAGATCCGGCCGATGGGTTGGTTGGTTGGTTTGTAGATAGATACTAGTACTCCTTCATAAATGATCTTCGCTGGAAGTGATGAGATTGTGGGGTAAATGGCCCGTTTCGTTGACACTGATGATTTTTACCGGTCGGTTTTCGCACAAATCCACTCTGGTGACGCCACAATGGTTGATCTCGAAATGCCCCCACGCGCCGACCGCGTCAATGCCCATGGCGCGACACAGGAAATACCGGATCAGATTGGCATGACACACAATCACGCGAAAGCGATCGTCCCATTCTTCCGGTTTATTCAGCGCAAAGAACGTCGAGTACGCCTTTTGCATTCTCTCGCGGTCAATCATCTCCAGTTCCTGCGAGATTTGTTCCTGTTTGGCGTTCACCACGGCACAGCTTTCCCTGGAATACGGTGTGCCGGGCCATGCTTCGCGCAACAGACTGCTCTCACTCAAGGCACAACAGTCGTCGCCAAGACGCTTGCCAATGATTTTGGCGGTCTCCACAGCACGAGCCATGTCGCTATGGTAAATGGTGATTTCGTCACGAAATGGGGTCTTGGAGTACAGCTGATTCAGGTACTTGCCAGCACAAACAGCCTGTTGGCGACCCAGTAAAGACAGCACTTGTTGGGCATCGCAGACATTCTTCGCGTGAGCATTGATGTAATGCCCGTGTCGAATCAAAATGATGTGCATTTTCTTGGGCGGATTGGAAACCAAAAAATCATGGTGGATCGGGGAGGTCGCAGTCAAAGGGGTGACTTCTTGATGGGCCGAATCGCCTTGCTCTTCTTGGTCCTGATGTGGTTGGTGGTGATGCTGATGCTGTTGTTGTTCTTTGGGATCGTGGGGTGGCGGAATGTGGGAATCATGCACTTGCACCTGCGAATGGCTTTGGGGAGATGACGGAGATGGTGGTGGAGATGAAGAATCGTTCATTTCACTGGATATGGAGGCCAGGCGGGAGCACTCAGCTTTAGAGAGCGTTTGGACCCATTCGTCGTATTCGTCAGCTCGCGGGACCTCGAAAATCAGCACATTTCGGGTAGCATTCCGTGGCTGCTGCTGCTCTTGTTGTCGGGCATCGTCGTCGCCTAAGGTCAACTGGAAACGATTCTCATTCTGCATGGATTCCCACTCGAACTGGGCTCGTTGGAGATTGATGACCAGCGAAGAAGCCCCACATGCGACAAGCGGGTATCGGCTCTCTAAATAGATTCCATCGGTACGAGTCACCACGCGGCAGCGGATCTGTGCAGACAAGCAAACAACGCATAATGCAAGAGAATGAATTCCTCTTGGCCTGCGTGACGCAAAAGCATAGCACATTCATGTTGACTCACCCAGCCAATGATATTGCGCACATTGGTATGGTCGCCACCATCGTTCAATCCTCCAACAACTTCTTCGGCGTGTAATTCTCCTTCGTGAACAACCACTTCGCTTGTCGTAGAGACCGTCTTGCGTCGAGCTGGGAGCGTCGGACTCAGCATGGCTTGTTTGTTTGGCCGCTTTCTTGACCCAAGACAGGGAGAACTGGTCGATTCGTTAGAAGAAGAAGGAGCACTGAAGGAAGACAACGACGAAGTCAATGCGGATGGCGCCGATTTGGGAGCTCTTTTCGTGGGCGAAGCTTCAGCGCTGGTAGTGTTGTTGCTTCGAAGATGATGACTACTATCAATCGCGCGCGAGTTGGGAATCTCGTTGTCCACGACAAGTCCAGCAATACTAAGCACTGAAGTCTTGAGGCTGGGCTTCATCAATGCAGAAAGGCTGCGACACACGTGGAGAAGCAAAAGCAAAATGCCACCATACGCAAACAACACAAATAATGACATGATACAAAAAAAGGCACACAAACAAGTGAGTCACTGACTGGTTGCATTGCCTTTCCAATGCACTCAGGTTGATTCATGGGCCCATTGCATCCATTCATGGCACCCATTCATCCAGCACTATTGATGGGGTCCTATCAATCCCCATCAAAGAGTCACACGACAATCCATCAGCTACTCAATGCAACAACTCACCCTGGAAGAGGATTCTCCATGCGCCAATAAGAAGACTCGAGCGGTTCAAGCCTTTTTGCACAATGAGATCGAGTTCGCGCACCTCGTGTGACGTGGACTCAATCAATCAGAGAAAAAAATGGATGGCTTGAGCTTCAGACGCAGTCCACGCAACACACACGAAAAGCGCAATCGCCAGCCAATCACCAAACAGACAAAGCCCTCTTTGCCTCTTATGCGTGCACCCCGCCACAAAACAAGTTGAATGGAGTGCGGTCTGCTGTTCTTCAAAAAGAAGTGCGCACCGAATTCAAAAAGTAAAAGCACTTGACCAGATGCTTCCACTTATCTCCTTGTACTCACACGCCGTGAGATGGTCTTTGAGCGATTTGATGGAGTCGCTGTGATGGTTTTCCTTCACCCACACCCACACCGGAAGGTAGTGACCACACCCAACCCAAGACCCTGAAAGAAAGCAGGAGGGTCTTCTTCTTCTCAAGAAAAAACACGGAACTGCCTTTGCCACCTGCTACTCTTTGATGACCTCCCGACTGTTTGGGTCGCCAGCTGGTTGCTGTGAGTATCGCTTTCGGAGAGTGCACAGTGCCAGGACAGTTGTGGGTTGAATTCAATTGGCACAAGGGGCACAAAAAACCCACAAAGCAAGAGTTCTTGACTGGACTTGAAAAGCTGTTGCACGACAGACGACACAACTGATCAGATGTTGCTTCAAAACCAGCAGTTCCACCTATGGCAGGATTCAGCGACACCAAACCCAGATGGAAGCACAGCAATCCAATCCAAAACGGAACGAAACCAGGCACAACTCGCAACTGGGGCAAGAGATCTCGTCCTCGAAGAGCCCCAAACACGAAATCCGCCCAATTGCACCAACACCAACTACCAGTATGAGAGAGAGTGAGAGAGAGCGCAAGGATCGCACAACCTGCACACAACAGGTTCAACAAAGCACACAAGATGATTTCCCACTGAAGCTCAGTCTCCAGCCCAGTGCCAAACACGAAATCAGGTTGGTGATCGCTTCTCCCACTTTCACGGCCAAACCAAGCAACTGGATAAGCACTTCCCAACAGATCAGCCGATCGAGGCGACCCCACAGAATCACACCACCACGTCAACCACAATTCTCGGGCAAGAGCGCTGGACCAAGACGTCAGCAAACCGCGCGCACAGCACCCAAAGAGGATCGCCAGGTAGAAACACTACACCCGTTGATGCAACAAAACCGAACCGAACTCTGTCGAAAGCGCCCCAAAAAGCACCAGCACCGCCGCAAGATCCCAAAAGCGACTTCGATGAAAGCTCTGGTTCGTTTTGGTACCGAATGCGCTTTTTCACGTGAAGTACTAAACAATCGTTCACTTTGCACGGTTCCTACAACACAGCAGCATTAGACAGTTGGGTGAATGTGTGACGTGGACAAGCAAAAGCCAAAGGGTCATGTTAGTAGCAAAAGTACCAACTAACCCACTCACCAACACGCGACAAAAACGAATGGAACTGAACTCGAACTGAACGCACGGCGCGTTGAGTGCTCTGAAGTTGGCTTCTGGTCGAATTCTTTGGTAGTTCTTTCTGCACTTTGTGGATTTCTAAAAAAAGCATTCAGCAAAACACAAACAACAACAGACAATACCATTCAGCCAAACAACCAACGATGCAAAAAACCACGCCGCTCGCAGATGGTCGCAACACACACAATAGACATGCACATGATGAGTTTCCTCGGTGGATATAAATAGGATCCGAGCCGCCACAACACAGCACACAATTCCGTATTGGATACACCATAGTCTCCACTCCACAAGGCCCGTTGGAACTCCCCGGGTCCAAAGAAAGCCAAGACCAAAGCCACAACCGGCGAGAGGCCAAACCCATCACGTCTTCTTTCCCTGTCAGACCACCATCCTTCCCATCGTTCGGCAATGGTTTAGCTACTCTTACCGTGTGGTTTTGTGTGTTAAATGTGGCAGCGCAATGGGATGGTGAGCGAGGAGCACGCCACCAAAGATTCTTCTTCCTCCCTTCTTGTTCTTTCTCTCCTTTTTTGTCTTCCCCCTCTGGCCACTGGCCAGTGGAAACTGGGACAAGCAAATGAAGCCTCGCCACAAGCAGTTGAAGAATTGACGTTCAATACAATTCGCAAGTGCAGCCACCAAACACGAGAAATCCACTGGGACCAAACTTGATGTTGCAGTACCGAGACGATACCCACCAGAAAGCACTCTCCCGTGTTGATTGGATTTGATCTGCTTCTTCCGTGTGTGTGTGCTGGTGGTGGGTCGATTGCGGAACACTTTGCTGGATTGAAGTGAAAGTGAATGCTGCGTGACGGTCGTGGGAGCTGCGATGGCGCAACTGGCCTTGGGGGCCGATGACATCTGGCCCCCCCCCCCCCCACCCCCTTCCTTCCGCCAGATCTCGCTTGGATACTCTTTGCGGTTGGGATCACCAAAGAGGAAACAGTCAGTCGGACAGTCTCTTTTCTTCTCATCTTCAATCTCCATCTCCCATTTTCGATCGCCCTCACGCTTGGCTATGCTGGGGTGCTGGGGAGGGGTGGCTTTTGATCTTTGGGTAACAACTGACTATTTCAGACACGATCCCTTTGTGAATTTTATACCCTCTATACGTGCATTTCAACAATTCAACAATCCTACATTAGTTAGTATGCAACGGGCATCTCATAACTGAGTATCCTTTCCTTTGTGATGACCTAAACTGCCTGTGCTGGCTTTTTTTTTCATCGTCACGCCCAAGTCATATCGGTCGGTGCAAAACAGGGGCTCACCAAGAGGATACCGTACATTTCGCGGGTTCACCACACAACTCGTGATCAGCCCACACCGTAATCTGAGGGGAGGCCCTCTCTGCGTGGCTGGGCCACAAACCACTGCACAAGCGAGTCAGAAAGCTGACACCAGAGTCAACAATGGAGTGACCACGAAAGTGAACTGTACTACCGTACATAGAAGAGGGAAGGAGAGAGCCAGCGCGTGGATCAGCACGTTGCAGTTTGAACTTGCACTGATAAATCTCGCTCTTTTTCGCCATCAGCGACTGCGCTTCCTCCACACCTGAAGCAGCGGCAGCATCAACAACACCATCACTAATCCGTCATCCATCTTTCCATGCGTTTGCTGATCAGATCCGCCATCTCGTTCACTTCGCAAACGCTCATCATCTTGAAGAGTATTGCCATGAGCATTGTGGCCAACTTAGCTCTCTTGCGGTTTGTCCCACATCAATGAGTTCGCCTATGAGTAGCTAGCGGCCATAGATGCTGTAAGGGAAGGCTTGCGAACGGAGAGGTCTATTCAGAGCAAGCACAAGCACAAGAGCTGGAGTTTTTTTTTTGCATCGTAAGGTTGTGCGCTTGGTGACGTGAACTGTTAGAAGAGATGCAGTAAGCAATTGGGACCACACACGCACTGAACCTACAAGTACTAGTATAGGCCAACGCAATCCAACCCAGTCTCTTCCCCACCACTCACCCATCTGTATTCGCAGTCCATTCGCTCTGTGGCTGTCGTCCTACAAGAAGTGCAGTGTTGTCGCACTCACAACATGAGAGGCAAACAATTGCCAAAAGAGCAGGATCACGACAAGACTGAGGTAGCGATGAAAGACGGAGCGAGAAAGAAATCGAATGTCCCACTTGTTTTGAAGCGGCTCGCGCGTGACGTTTTGCTATGGACCGAGAAGGATAAGGTTGCTGACGGATTGAGGTTGCCTTAGATGCATCAATCATTCGCGCGACATTCTCGATGGAGCAACATGCACATCTGTCGTCATGGACTCAATGTCCATGAAGTGCCCCACTGAGTGATCCCAGATAGCCTGGACAAAACCTGGGGTCGGGTACTGGGCTTGATTTGTTGTCCATGACATCGTTGTTGCCATGAATCTCAAACGGTTTTTGCACACATCAAACCATGGCAACCAACATAGAGCTGGATGAATATACTCACTGGGCACGGGAAGAGCTTGGCATCCGTTTTGGTGCTGACATCGCTTGTGTAGTGGTGGATGCAAAAAAACAGGAACGAGGTGTCGTTGCACGTCAAGCACTCGATCAAGTGCCCCAAGAGCTGCTGAATGTGCCTTTGGAGTCGTTGCTGACAGTTTTGTCGATCCCGCTCTTTTGGCAAAAGCACATCAAGTTCTTCGACGTGTCATCTCGCCTGCAAGCAAATTCCTCAGACGAAATGCAAGAGGATGGCCATGAAATAACGAATGAATGGAACTATCAAGACCAGGAAGACGACCAACTGGCGATTTTGCTGTTGTATGAACGATTCCTGCGTGGCACCAAATCGAAATGGAACCGGCATCTACAGCACTTGCCGACACAGTACCACAATTTACTATTCTTTACCGATGATGAGATGGATTGCTTGCGCGGAAGTAATCTATTTTTTGTGGCAAAGGATTTGCAGCAACAAATCTTGTTGCATTTTCAAAGATTGCAGGACAAGGTGCTTCCGCCATTGATCGATTTACTAAATGCATCCGACGATTGCTCTTCGTGGAACTTCGCAGATGTAATGGCAACAGATGGCGGAAGCAGTCCATCAGTGGCTGTTCGAAATGAGTTTCTTGCAAAGGTTTTCTCTATTGAGAATTACCGATGGGCACTGTCGACGATTTGGAGCCGCTTTGTGACTATGGAGTATGAAGAAGAAGAAGATGGGGGCTCGTTCAAGAGCTGTGTGCTGAAGGCCATGGTGCCCGTGTTCGACTTTTTTAACCACCGCGTGGACGCACAAGTGACCCATTTTTATGATTACCAGACCAAAAGCTTTCGCTTGATCAGCCACCAGCCGTGGCAAGCCAACGAGCAGTTGTTCCTGTCGTATGGCACTCTTTCCAATCACAAATTGCTCACACTGTATGGATTTGTGCATGACCATCATCAACAGCGTCAAGACGACCTTCATGTCAACTCGTGTTTTGATTGTGTGGAATTGTGGATCCCCATGGAAGAAATGCTGCCTCCAGAGCACCAATCATCGGTCAAGAACAAGCCCAAGACGCTTTTGTTTCTTCAGCAATTCCTTCAAGAGAACACGCCCCAATGTGATGTCAACCAGTGCAGCTTTGAGTTGACGCTCGGTCAAGTGAATCCACTGCTTTTGAGGACGTTGCGCATCGCCACCATTCACACCGAGAGTTACCAGCAATTTGAACAACAGGCGTCTGTATTCTGGACCACGAGGAGAACACCAGACGAGGAGCTGAGCGAAGAAGAGGACGAAGAAGAAGAAGAGCCAAAGCAGTTGCCACCTGAACAAGAAAAACAAATGTTGGAACGGCTAGCACTGTGGCTCGAAACAGTGCTGCAGAGTCTAGTGCTCCAAACCCAGAGAAAAAAGGACCACGACCAGGATGGTAGTGTCACTTCGTACCATTGTCACATGGCCCAAGTCATCCTTGAGAGCGATGCCCATGTTTTACGGACCAATCTCGACATGCTCCATGCAGCCATGCAAGAATTGGACATGCCACAGAAGTAATCATCATGACAAAAATCGGTCACTCTGTTCGTCTATTCTGTTCTTTTCAACAAGCAACATGGTGTCTGCCTAGACTTGTGGGCAGTTGTAGATCTTGGCTTGCTTGCAGTGTCTTCCGTACACCAGCACTTCTTTGCCAGAAGGGTCAAAGCACGCACGATGAATGGGCGTGTCTGTGACATCAACAGAAGCAAAAACAACATGTCAGTGGGGGAGGTGACGCGACGTTCAAAGCAATCTGTCAAGACAAGTACCATCGAGTGCTCTTGGAATGGTTTCGAGTTTGCGCCCATCCGAAGTGGCAAAGAAAACCAGTTGACGATCGCGTGCCACCACCAGCACTTTGCCATCGGGAGAGAACGCCACGCTTGAGAAAGACGCCACTTCCTGGTTGTCGCTGGTGGGTTCAGGACAAGTCTCGGAATCGTCAAAGGTCAGAATCACTTTGGGATCTTCTTGCACCGTGTATCGAACTACAGTTTGGGATTACCATCCACACAAGACGGACATGTCACTTCATGCCACAGGAACCAATCACAACAATAAGGAAGCGGAGATGCTTTACCGTTGATGTCCCACAGTCGAATCGATCCATCCTTGGAGACCGTCACTATACGATTCACTGGAGAACTCGCCGATCCGTCAAACGCAAGATCAAGCACGCCAGTCTATCGCAAACCAACCAATCAGGCATTTGCTGGATTCAGAAAAAGCCGAAAAGGAGAAGAAGAGAATTGACATATAACGCAGCATGGCTTACGCGATGTCCATAAAGCGTCATGACTTTGTTAGCTTTCTTGAAGGCACCAGTTTTTTCGCGGGAAATCTCAAAGATCTTGACTTCGGGTGTGTACGCTGCCACGGCAATGTATCGGTTGTCGATCGACCCCACACAGTGATAGTTTCGCACTTGATTGATGTTGATGACTTGCAGGCAATCGCCATGGATATTCCAGAACTTCAATTCGGTGTCGGTTTCTTCTGAACAAGTCACTATCGTGGCCCACTGGATGGTTTTGATTTGTCACAAACACGAGATCAGCAAACAACACACATAAGAAGAATCAGCAGGTTAATCGTCTTCCCTGATGGACACGTCCCATCCACGTCATCATGTCATCCCAGCCGTCAGAACTCACGTTGCCAATGTCGTTCATGAGAATCGAGTGAACATCCGTCTTGTGGTCCACCGGGAAATCTGCGACGAGTTCCGGTTTGATCCGGCATTTCTCTGTTGAAACGCACAAACAACAAAAGATCGACCTTCAGTATATCAGCCTTGACTTGATACCACACAAAAAATGCCACAGAATCTGGTCTCACGGTAGATCTTGACAGTCCCTCCTTGAGTTGCAACCACCTGCACAGCAAGATTTCACATGACCACATGCCACAAGGCAAGTACCTGGTATCACGAGGTCCACTCACCAGCATGCGGCCGTCTCCACTGAAGGTCATCGCAGTGGCATGATCATACTCCAGATTGATTTGCTGGAACTTTTCGTTTTTGCCTTCGGCGCCGAGAGTGTCACGTTGATAGATTCGAATGGTGCGATCCGTGGAACTGGTCGCAAGCAGACGGCCATTTGGACTGTAGGCGACCGCCGTGATCACAAACTTGTGGCCCTTGATGTTTTGCCGAAACAACGCATGATCCGGTACTAACGCCGTTTGGTGTTGCTTTTCGCTCTGCTTTTGCTTCATTTTGAGTTCTGCAGTGATATCTTTGCGTTTGGGTTTCTTCTTGTTGACTTTGGCTGGAACCGAACTGGTCGAATCATGTGGTGTCGCATCCGAGACACGTTTCTTTTTGGCACCATTGAATTGACCAACCACTTTCAGGATTTGCTCTTGGAAGTACCAACCACAAAAGCCAATGAAACTCAACATCAACAACCAAAACATTTCTGTTGTTTGTCTGCTGAAAACAGCGAAATGGCTTTCAGAAAACTGCTCAAACCAAATCAACTTGACTTGGATTTGCGCGTCAGCTAACAAGTTAAGCGTGTAGGCTTCTGAGTGGCTAAAAAACCCATCCAATATCACCACGAGATTGGTCCAAAATTGTTCAGTTGAATCAAATAATTTACTGTTAAGTACGAGCAATTGGGCTCTATCTATCCTACAGGAATGGCTTGTATCGCCATGAATGATCGACAGCACTATCTTAACGCCGCAGCGCTTCTTCTTCTCGCATAAACTCATCCACAGCATCGTCTTGCATGGCATTCTCTCGAGCTTCCAGTTCTTCTCGAACCAGTTCGTCGGCTTCCTGCTCCATCAGTTTATCGGCTTCTTCGTCCATCCATCGGTCAAGTTCTTCATCATTGGGCATTCGGCCCGGAAGCATCGATGAATCAGCTGTCGCTGGCATTGTCTCATGAATGCGTTGTCGCACCACTCGAGACGCACGGTCATTGTCTTCCGCTGACATGGTTGCCGAACGAGGACGAACTCGCGAAGCACGGCGAGCGGCCGGTTCCGCTTCAGCTTCTGGCTCTGGTTCACCTTCTGGTTGGTTGCGCGAAGTGGATTGCTGTGCCATCGGAGCTGACGCCGAGAAGGAGCTCGATTCATGTCGTTGTGGTTGTGTCTCACTCTCATTCTGCTGGGTGGGCATTTCATGCCGGCAAGTCGGACACACATTGTGTTCCTTGAGCCATGGCATGCCGCAATCCTTGTGGAACAAATGGCCACAGGGCAGGCAAAGCACTTGATCATTGGTTTCGTACTCGCTCAGGCAAATGGGGCACTCGCCGTGCTTTTCCACTTTTTTCAACGCGTTGCACCATACTTTGACGGGTAATGAATCCAAAAATTTGGCACTGGTCGGTGGTGGGCCATGGCTTTCTTGTTGACTTCGCATGAACAATTCATGCAGCAATTGATTGGTCGAGTTGCCAAACAACGTGGCAAACAGATCGCCAAACGGAGAGGACGGAGCTGGCCGACTCCCACGGTTGTTGTCGTTGGCGGCACCAGAATCGGACGGTGCAGCACTGCCAGGAAAGCCAGGAATGATGAACTGCGTGACGGGTTGCACCAATCCAAGGCGGGTGCCGTCATTGAACTGGAGCCAGAGCGTCACAGGGGTAGCCATTGCGAAATGGACTCGCGGACCACTGGGTGAGGGGCTGGCACCCGCGCTGGCACTGGAGCTTGGCGCTTGCATACTCAAGATACTCAATTTAAGTCTTGTTCTGTGTCACTTGGCACGTTGCAAAGTGAGTGAACAGCACCACAGCAAAGTGTCCCGTTGCGCGGGGCTTTGTCGCCGTGAGTGGCCTTTCCTAGCATTCTGATTGAGAGGTGTGGGACAAGATGCCACAAGTTGAGGATGTGGGCCACATGAACAACCTGTCTCCCCCATCTCGAAGGTTCGGTGCGGCGGGATTGGCTGAAATCGGATCTTCTCTTCGCCATGATTGGCTGAAAATGAATTGATTACATCATTGGGTAGCCCATTTCTGTCCATTCAAGTTGTATCCACGGCATCTGGTGGCGTAATCCTGTGGGGATGGGGTTCGGGGAAGCCGGATCCTCGTGGATTGTTCTGGAAGCAGTTGGTTTTGTTTCGTCAAAAGCTTGCGACTGGAGAGCTTCGAGAATAAGAACAGCCGGTGGCTTTAGGATGAGCCAGCAGCAATTGCCAGGCAGTCAAGAGCTCCATGGACTTTTTCCTGTGGACCTCAACTTGAAGCACCAGAAGCAACCAACGCTGTGAGTGCCAACAACGCTTCTTGGGAAGAAAGAGAACGTGAGGACCTCGCGAGCTCTTGATGCAATGTGCTGAAGGATCTGATCGGATGCGGCTCATGGTCAAACCAGCGAAATCCTGGGCGTTGGCATCGCAGCCATTGATGTGGTGCAAGAAGTGGAAACGTATCCTGTCGGTTGGTGATGATGCGTTTCAAAACCGCAACTCCATGAAACGCTTATGGATTTGACTAGAAAACTGCATTGCTGCACTTTCTTGTTGTGGTTGGTTTGGCTGCTCGCGCTGCAACAGAGGACTCCAAGGTTTGCTTTGTTTTTGTTTTGTTCTGTTTTGTTTTCTCTCTGTTCTCGTGCACTGGCTCCATGATTCTTTGTTGAAGTTGTGGGGACCTGGTGACCAACTTGGATCTGCAACCATGAGATGTGACATGGCTGGGTGGTTGGTTATGTGCCGCTTTGAATTACTAGTAGATCCGAGCACTTGGTTGTCGACGTGTGAGGTTCGTGGCTTCTCGAACCTTTTGAGGCGACCACCAGCTTGTTGAACGAAGAGATGACCAGTGGTGCGTGAATATGCAACAGAGGTGGCAATTGCACCAACTCGTTGACCGTGGCCGCGCAATTGGGCAGCAAATGTGCGTGGATTGGTACCAGCACGGATCCCCAACATGACCAAGACGCGGCATTTGCGTTTCAGGAGCTGCAGCGAATGCAAGTTGATTGTTCGATGTGCGAAGTGATGGCCACAGGGTCCATGCCAGTCTCTGTGAGTGACTCAATCGACACCCAACCACCTCGGTATCTTCTCTCACGTGACGATGCTATCTGTCTTTGTGCATCAAATCAAATGCTTGTTTTTGCCAGTACATTTTGCAAAGCCGAACCACTGGTTCACGCACGATTGTGCACTCACGGGATCTTCCCGAACTCTCGCTCAATTGGTTCCAACAGCAACTGCAATTCCAACAAGACGCCTGTCCAAAGGCACGTTGGGTCCATTTCGAGTGTCGCAACATGCCCGCGATCAAGCAAATGATGCAGTTGGTGCAACAGACGTTGCCGCAAGCTGGTGTCTCACTTGAGATTGAGGCCATGCGCTACGACTGGAATTTCGTCTGCACGTATGTTCTTAGTAGCAGTGCTCGCGGTGTGTTCTTTTGGTGTTCACTCATTCCGCCGGATCCTTTTGGTTCCTTTTGCCCTTGTTATTAGCTTGATGCAATATGCGTCGATTGTGTTTATGTCGAAAGACTACGTGCGCAACAAGCTCCAGTTTGAGAACGCTTTGGCACTGTTTGACTTTACGCAAACTGCGCAATGCAGCTGGAAGCTTCCTCGCCAAGCATTGATTTGTCCGTGGGGGGACCAAGGCGTGTATTTCTTCAACTGCGAGACCAAGAAAGCCACTCATGTGGAACCTTTTCCCATTGGCAACGTAGTGGACTCAATTGGTGCTGGAGATTGTTTCATTGGTGCCACTATTGCTGCTTTGTGTCATGGGGTGCCTCTGGATGCCGCCGTACGTTTTGCCAATGAAGTGGCAGCTTGTAAATGTACCCAGCGAGGCTTGCTCTTTGATCCATGCATGCTCTTGCCGTGGAAGCAGCGGCTGGTCCAGCAGCAGCACGCAAAGCAAGTAGAATAGAACTAGAGGTATGGAGAGGCATGCGAATAAAGTCTATTCAGTCATTTGGTAAATAAAGCTGCTCGCACTTACTGCTACAGAAAAAAACAAAGGATCATGTTGCTTGATCAGCTCAACCATCCGTCTGCATGCAATCCTTGATGAGAGAATCACATGACACGCTTCTTTAGTTGGGGGCAGGCAGTTGAAAGTCATCCCCCAGGATGTCGCACATCAAAGAGAGAAACTCGTTGGCCTTGCAGTCTCCAATTTGGTTCTTGCTGATCGGCCAGTCGTGCAATCGCGTAAGCCCCAAGACGGACTCGACATGCACGCTCAAGTCGATTCGTCGCCAAGGGACCGTGTTGAGGTTTCGCGCCGCTTCAATGGAAAACTCCAATTGCATTCTGTCAACATGGTTCAAAATGGGTGAAGAGGTTCGCACACTTCAGATCACAGTCCATAGTCAACCCAACTCACTTGTTGTCGCAGTCAGTTCCATCTTCCGACAGCACTCGATCTTCATCCAACAGCAGAAATCGTTTGACCAGTTCTTCGGGATCACCACAATCCACTGTGTAGTCGACTTTGTTCTCCAACTGCTTTCGTATGCGCTCGCTGCTCTTGTCAAAGCCAAAGTGGCGAACAGTCCATTTCCACTCGACAAACTGGCCCTTGATCAGATGATTTGGATAGGGATTGCGATTCACGATGGCACCAGTCGGGTATGGCACCAAGAGGTCACCGTCTGTGAGAGCAACCAGTGTGCAAAAGCGAAAGCGGCGAAGACAACTGAGGAACAACGAGTCTGAATCAAGATCATACACAAGGGTTACCAGTTTGCATACACTGGTTCGTTGCAGCACAGCACCAGACACACCTGGTTCAGTCATGTACTCCAGCACAGGTTTCTCAACATAGTTGACCGCATCATTGGGGACTTCGCCGAGGAGATCAACGCCGGTGCGTCCATATAAATAGCGAGTTGAAAGGACTTTGTGGCAGCCAAATCTCCACATGGACTGCAGCACCATAATACAAGTGTTAGTTCCTCCTTGGTCAGATGCACTGCAGCGGATCCACGTACTCCAAGCTTGGAGTTGCTGCGGGGCTTTCGCACACCCAAATGGGGCGTACAAAGCGTCACAAAGCTGGTGTATTCCATGTTGAGTTCGGTTTCATCCAGCAACGCCATGAGTTGTACCAGCGCGTAGCGGGCATAGAGTCCACCAAGCGAATGCGCGACGATTGAGAGTTTGTGCTGACGCACTTTAGGATTGCGCTCAAAGCCCAGCAGTGTGTCAGCGATCTCTTGGGCCAGTTTTCGTCCGCCAATCTCGATGCCCAGCGACGTTTTTCCATGGTTGGCACTGGATCGAAGCACCAGCACGTGTTTGCTTTGAAAGTCGGGTCCTATGATCGTGGCACTCGCCGCGACGTCCTGCGCCGTTTCATCTTCCTGGCGTTTACCACTGTTGTCGTCTTTTGGCGGCCCAAACAGTTGAAATGCCGCTGCGTCCGCGAGATCTTCAATGGATTGTTCACTCGCACTGGCCGGGGACGTGGTCGCGGACGACGACTCCGCTGCAACAGTGTCTTGTTGCTGTTGTCGTTTGTGCGAGACACCAAACTTTTCATAAAACACCCGCTCCATCATGAGAAAATCCGAGGGCGATCCATTGTTGCCATGCACCAAAACCAAAATGTGCGGGGGCAGAAAGCGACGCGACGAAGAAGCACAAGAAGAAGTGGACGTCGCCGTGGAAGTGGACGAAGTGGGCGGACTGTCGAGTGTGTTGGATTTGCGGATCGAAGTCTCCTCCATGGGTGAGATTTCTGGAATGGGTCCACTGCAAACTCAACCAAACCGGTGGATTCTTCTCTTCTTACAATTGTTGACCAGTGGGAAAGATGGCGTCAGTTGGGGTCGATCGAACCGAATGGCAATGAGGAAAATGATGAGGTGGGCGATGGCGTGTTCTCAGGGCTCACTTTTTCGACCCGAATCAGAAGTGCCCGCGGAATCAGACGCAAAAGAACAACAAAAGAAAACCGTTACAACCGGTGAGTAATGACAGGTCATACCAACTCAAAATGATCAGTGCGTGAACACTTGGCAGAATTGAATAAAGAAACGGATCATTTTGTGCCAACTGCTCTATTCAGAAACTAGTTCCTTTGGCTTGCTTTGGTATACGGTGTATAGTCAAGATAGGGTGTACTTACTGCAATCCCAAATAGTCTAGGCGGTTAGGATACGTGGCTTTCACCCACGCGACCCGGGTTCGAGTCCCGGTTTGGGAACTTCTTTTTCCTATTCCACTTCCCTAGCGCTTTCTTGCAATCATAGATTCAGCAGACTTTGGTGTGTCTCAACACTTGCGATATCCATCACGATAAACAACACTAGCAAGTTGTTAACGTGTGGATTGTTCAATGCGAACCCAACATGCTGTACAAGAAAACATTCCCAAACCGGGACTCGAACCCGGGTCGCGTGGGTGAAAGCCACGTATCCTAACCGCCTAGACTATTTGGGATTACATCCAATCAGTCTTATGATTCATGTAGGGAATATGCTGTTGATATTCCTTTTTTGATTGGTCAAAAACCCACCCATTCTTTCAAACCAAACAACCATGGGCAAAAAGAAGAAACGCGATGATTCCTCGGACGGCAACGGCGCGCAAAAGCCCAAAATCTTCTGCTTTTACTGCGACCGGGTGTTTGGCGACGAGAAAATTTTGATTCAGCACCAAAAGGCGCGTCATTTCAAGTGTCATGTGTGCCACAAAAAGCTCTCCACGGCCAGTGGTATGGTGGTCCATGGCATGCAAGTGCACAAGGAACGCATCACGGTCGTGCCCAATGCCAAACCGGGACGAGACAGTGTGGAGTTGGAGATCTTCGGCATGGAAGGAGTGCCACCAGAAATCAGCGGAGTGGCCGCTGCAGGCGACGCCAACTTGGGCCCAGGTACGTGGACGTTTGAGGTTTCTTGCAGATTTGGCGCTGGAGGTAGTCTCGTGAGCAGCTTGTTAGTAAACGAGACGATGACAAGAAGCAGCGGTGCAGAAGCCGTCGAAGAGAAACTGGAGAGCCTGAATGTTTCCTTTTCAGTGGCGTCTCTTCTCTTGTGGCTTGCTGCTGTTGAGCTCTTCGGCCGCCGTTTTGGACCGTACAGCGACCCTTGGGATTGACTATAGTTGACATCCATCCTCCCAACGAATCTAGTTGACAAGCGCGCAAGATACGACGGCGCTGCCATGATGCGACCAGGACCGCGAGGACCAGTGAATAGTCATTATGGACCGACACCTCCAATGTACGGCACTGGCGCCGGTGGAGCAGTACCTCCAGGTTTTCGACCGCCACCCCCGCCAATTCCGCCTCATCTGCGGATGCAAGGACTCCCACCCGGAACGCCGGGAGCACCAGTGGGCATAGCACCACCTGGAATGCAGCCAATGGTACCACCGAGAGGGCCACCACCACCACCAAGACCGTCTCCTGGTGCACCAGCGATGCGACCGCCTCCACCTCCAATCCATGGCTTCAATCCAGCGCAGTTCCCGGGCCAACCACCAGCGTGAGTCGATTGACACGGTTTGCTGTTGGCTGTGAGCACTGATGTGTATTAAAACTCTCTCTTTGTGTATTTATGCGGGCTCTTTCAGTTTCGCAGGGCCCCCAGGTCAATGGCCACCAACCGGTGTGTCGATGCCAGGATTGGACGGTCAGCCATCAGCCACTCCTGCCTATCCAGGCATACCCACTGCTGTCCCACCAGGTGCAGTAGGCGGTCGACCTCCACCACCGACTATTCAAGCGGTGTCAGGTTCCGCCGAGCCCCAGACGCAAAACCAAGTGCAGACGCCAACTCAATCAACCACAAGTGCTGTTCCCAACAAGTCGGAGATCGGGCTTGTGTTCAAGGATCCGCTTGTTTCCATGGTATATCACTGAACTCTGTTGCTATTGCTGCTTCGTAAGCACATCTCATTTTGTCTGACCATGTTGACGTTGTGATCCTGCTGGCATTTAGGAAGAAAAACGGGCGTTGCGACCAAAGTATCGCTACAATCCTCAGAACCCGTTGGCGTCGTATCAAGAAGCATAGACACAAGTTTACTAGAGCAGCACAGGGAACAAACACAACCAAAAATGCAATTGTCCACCTAGTACAAAAGGTGAATGAAACCCATGAGAGCAAATCGCATGCAGGAGTCGCTTCAGACGTCTGTTCTTTCTAGGTCAAATCGCATCGGTGCAGCACCAATGTGCCACCATCTCAACCATTTCGGACTCTAGTTGCCGAGGGGGTTTTCGTGCGTCGAGCTCAGCACGGTCTTTGCTGAAAAGATCTCGGTGCACTGCACCGGATGAATCCAACGGGGCAGGCACACAGTGGCTTTAAGTGGCATTAGCGTGTCCGCCTGACACAAAGAAATGATTGGCGAGTGTCGCTTTGATTCTCTGTGCACTCCGGGTTGCCGCGTGGATGGAGCGTCACTCAACTTGTGAGCTCTTCTTCTTGTGTTGCTGTCTGCAAGGAGCAAACGCAAACAGGTCTGGAGGAGGAGATCGTATCGTTTGATGAGTTGCTCACCATCCAGTACACTTCGGCCAATGGCTCACCCCACGACGACCACTCATATCGTCGAATCAGAAGTAACCGATGAGTTGCGGCCAAGTGCTGCAAGTGCAGTCGCTGCGGTGAGCTACAAAGCACCAAGTGAAAATGGAGGGATTGGCGGCTCTCTAACGGCTCTTTGGGTTTCCCCTGCTGCCTGGCTTTCAAGGCTGTCACGTCCTACGTCTCCCTTCCAATTCGATGGCGTCAACCCCACGCCAGACATCACAACAACCGGTCGCTACTTTCCCCATTGCCGTACCACACCGACACCACCACCACCGCCACTGCCGTTGACTTTGGCGTGGATGAAGATGGCGATTTGATTCTTGCAAGACCCGCCTGTAGCACCATCCGAACCAGCAAAAGACGTCGACGATTCGTCCCGGAGTTGGAACACTTTGGTGCATGCGATTCAGCTGTAGCCCCGTCTACACCAGCCTCGAAGCCAAAGCCAGCAGAAGAAAACCTTCCAGCTCAAACCCAACCGCCAGCGTTGTTGTTGCAAGTGGAAAAGCAAACGCACTGGCAAAAGGCCGGTGCGCAACTCTGGCGTGGCGCGCTGTTGCTGGCAGATTTTCTAATACAGCACCAACAGGTGGAAAGACTCAGTATTCGCAACAAGTCTCAAATGCGCCAGGTCGGTTTTGTCATGGACAAGTCACCAACGATTGGATATGATGAACGATAGGAGCTTTTGGAGAACGCGGTGGTGCTCGAAATGGGTTGCGGCGTTGGTGAGGCGCTTCTTGGAAAACACACATAAACGGATCAGGTGTCAGGCCTTGCTTACCTTTTGGCCCGGTTCCGCAGGGCTGGTCGCGCTACTGGCGTCTCGCTTTGCTCGTCTGACGTTTGCAACCGACGGCGATCTAGATGCACTTGCTTTGGCATCCATCAATGCCACCCACAATCATCATGTAAGGTGCACTGTGCTCCGACCGTTTGGATCGTTTGTAGTATGTGACTAATGGGTATGGGAATATATGCAGGGACCACTTCGTTTTCGCCAACTCGACTGGCAAGCCAGCCAACTCTTTGCGAGACCATCAAGCCACCGCTCGTTGCCACTGACAGACTCGAGTGTTTTCGATTGGACTGGTGACGACGCTGTGTGTTTGGCCAGCCAACCTATCGATTTGATCGTGGCCAGTGATGTGTTTTATGACGAAGAGCTCACCGAGTTGTTTCTCCATGCGCTGCATCGCATCATGAAGGAATTCCCTCGCGCTCGTGCGTTTGTGTCGATGGAAAAGCGCGTCATCTTTTCAGCAATGGAGTTGCGTGCAGTTGCATTGGGGTACGACTGTTTCCAGGCGCATCGGTGTCTTCACCAGCAGTTATTGCAAGATGATGCTCGACACTTTGCATGCACTTCCGAGCCACGCGCTGAGTTCTCCTGTGACCAGTGCTGCATCTCGTCAAAAGAACTGCGCGTGGTGGCGACTCGTGTGCCAACCCAAAGCGTTGATCAGGTGCTCGAGTACACCCGCACCGACACTCTGGAACTATGGCAGCTTCATGGATTCCTCCAGACAAACGCGCGAAAGGCGAAAGAATGACAGAGACCGTCCAGTCATCAGGAAGACTGCATGAACGACCCCGAAAGAACGTCAAACAGTTGCCCCACGATGCTTGTTGGATCGCTGTTTAGTGCTTTCTATTGTCCCAGCATTGGTTCATTCTCCCTTGTACACTGGCTTACGCTTCTCTTGAAACGCACGAAGTCCTTCCAAACGATCTTTGGTCGGAATCACTTGCGCGTAACACGCACGTTCAATGGCCATCGCACTCGCCATGTCCACTTCGCTTCCTTTCGAGATGGATTCCTTGGCCATTCGCACACCAATGGGACCATTGGGCAAGATCTCTCTCGCGAGGTCCAGGGCCTTGAGGTACGCTTCACCGCGAGGCACGTGGTAGTCCACAAGACCAATCGCATGGGCAGCCTTGGCGTTGATTCTTCGACTGGTAAAAATGAGCTCTTTGGCCTTGGAGACACCAATCAAGCGAGGAAGACGCTGGGTGCCACCTGCTGCTGGGAAAATCCCAAGCGCGGTCTCGGGACATCCCAACAGGGCATCTTCGCCTGCAATACGAAAGTCACAGGCCAGTGCCATCTCAAGACCGCCACCTAGTGCAGCTCCTTCAATGGCAGCGATCGTCGGCATCGGCAGTTGTTCGAGTTCTGTGAATCCATTACGAAGTCCAAACACTGTCGCGGCCGCCTGATTAGCAAACAAAGACCATGTTCATCAATGGTATGAACACATCACCACACTCGGACTTTAATGGATCTCTTCACACCTCTTGTTGGGTCATTTTGATGCGTTCACGAAGATCGGCACCTGCGCAAAACACTGCAGTCCCATTCATGCGCCATTCCCATCCCCATCCCCATTCCCATGCCATCAGTCTCCAGGCGGCATATCCGCAGCACGCAACAGTCGCTTTCTTCTTGGCTCGTAGTGCATTGTGGCTCACCTTTGTGCACGGCACTTTGAAGAATCACCACACGAATGCTCGTATCAAAGCGCACTTGATCCAACGCTGCATGAAACTGCACGGAACCCACGTCGTCAGATTGCATTCCTCCATCAAGTTCCCAACACTTGCATGACACTCCACGATGGGTTTGCTACCTCTCGCATCATTTGTTTGCCCAGCGCATTCTTGGCGCTTGGCCGCACCATCGTGAACACGGCAATTCCAGCATCCGCACCTTCCAACCGCTGCACGTGGAATTCTGCCTCAGCCGTCGAAGAAGAAGCGATGGATCGTGCCACGACTTGACATCGAAGTGAATGCCATCGATTGACACGCGACCAAGAAGCAGATGCAACAAGCCGTGACGTCTGCATTTGGTGGTGGTGGTGGGAGAGCGGGGGGAGGGAAGCTTGTCCAAACCCACGAGAGAAAAATGGAAGGCAGCCACGGCAATTCATCCCACTGGTACCTCACGCCACACGATTCTTCCTTCGTACCAAGTTGAAGTGATCGGATGGATCCATTTCAGCAAGCAATTTCGACCAAGCCATGGACATGTATGCCAAGCTGTGGCATGGGTAGCAAAGTGCCGCGGCGGGCACCAGAAAGGATGAAATGGGCCACTGAGTGAGAACAAGCGCGGCATTCGTGATGGATCATGCACTAAAACGCGTTCCAAACAGTTGAGTGAATGGGAAATGAATGAATCCAACCATCTCGGACGCAAGATGCGTTCTCGACATATATCGCTCCATGGCAAATGTGCTGGTGCTTTGGCAAGTTGACTACTGCTCTCTCTCATCGTTGCATGACAGCATGCAAGTGAGAAATACACATTTGAGATTTGTCCACCCGCCAAAAACAACCAGAACTCTATTCTCTTGGGAAGCGCAGCATTTGAAAAGGTTCTCTTTCTGCGCCAGTCAATCACTCTCCTTTGTACACTGGCTTACGCTTCTCTTGAAACGCACGAAGTCCTTCCAAACGATCTTTGGTCGGAATCACTTGCGCGTAACACGCACGTTCAATGGCCATCGCACTCGCCATGTCCACTTCGCTTCCTTTCGAGATGGATTCCTTGGCCATTCGCACACCAATGGGACCATTGGGCAAGATCTCTCTCGCGAGGTCCAGGGCCTTGAGGTACGCTTCACCGCGAGGCACGTGGTAGTCCACAAGACCAATCGCATGGGCAGCCTTGGCGTTGATTCTTCGACTGGTAAAAATGAGCTCTTTGGCCTTGGAGACACCAATCAAGCGAGGAAGACGCTGGGTGCCACCTGCTGCTGGGAAAATCCCAAGCGCGGTCTCGGGACATCCCAACAGGGCATCTTCGCCTGCAATACGAAAGTCACAGGCCAGTGCCATCTCAAGACCGCCACCTAGTGCAGCTCCTTCAATGGCAGCGATCGTCGGCATCGGCAGTTGTTCGAGTTCCGTGAATCCATTACGGAGTCCAAACACTGTCGCGGCCGCCTGACGCATCAGAATACACACCATAATCAAAATTCAAATGGCTCTCGAAAGCTCCGTTTTCGACTGTTATCCCAACCACAACACTCACCTCTTGAGGAGTCATTTTGATGCGTTCACGAAGATCAGCTCCAGCGCAAAACACTATAAAGGTCATACCACTTGGATCGTGAGTCATCAAGCCATTGGCTCATGGAAGAAGTCCCCCAGGCATTTTTCTTCTTTGCTTGCGTTTCTCACCTTTGTGCACCGCACTTTGCAAAATCACCACGCGCACATTCGGATCAAAGCGCACTTGGTCCAATGCCTCCCGAAACTGCAATGAAAGGTACGTCCCAGATAGCATCAGCATGATGCGCACGCGCATCATCCCCACAGCACCGTCACAAGAGCAATGCAAGCGCGAAAAGAGATGTTCCACTCTACAAAGTCCAATTCAAGAGAATTTCGGCGTTACCTCTTGCATCATTTGTTTGCCTAGCGCATTTTTGGCCTTTGGACGCGCCATGGTGAACACTGCAATGCCGGCGTCGTCGCCTTCAAGTCGCTGCACTTGGAACTCGGCTTCCGCAGTCGAAGAAGAAGAGGAAGAAGAAGCGATGGATCGACAACCATTCCAAGCGATTGCTTGACGGCGAAGCGAAAGCCATCGCTTGGCCACCGCCGAAGACGACGAAGAAGAAGCGCAAGTTACCAGACGCGACGTCAGCATTTCCCTGCTCCACGTGAAAAATGGAATGTCCATCATTTCGGCGCGCCACCACACCAAACCACACCACATGTCCGTACGTGCCACACCACTTCAACCTCTCCACTAAAGTGCGCTCGAATCGTACTTGATCGCATCCACAAACGTAAAACCTCATGTCCAGTGATGATGTGGGCCACATCATCACAAGGTTTTTCACCTCAACCCCGATTTGGTTGGTGGAGCGCAAGTGGTCTTGGGGCAACATCACCAACGCGAGCAGCAGCTCATTTCCCCTCTTTGAGCAAGACTAGAAAATGGGTGCCTACAAGTATTTGGAAGAATTGTGGAAGAAGAAACAGAGCGATTTGCTTCGCTTCTTGTTGCGTGTACGCGCTTGGGAATACCGTCAATTGCCGGTGATCCACCGTTGCACGCGCCCCACCCGTGTGGACAAGGCTCGTCGTCTCGGTTACAAGGCCAAGCAAGGCTATGTGATTGTGCGCGTTGCTGTTCGTCGTGGCGGCCGGAAGCGCCCGAACTCGAAGGGTATTGTGTACGGTAAGCCCAAGCACCACGGTATCAACCAGCTCAAATTCGCTCGCAACTTGCGTTCGGTCGCCGAAGAACGTGCCGGTGCTCGTTTCTCCAACATGCGTGTGCTCAACTCGTACTGGGTCAACCAAGATGCCACCTACAAGTACTTCGAGATCATCATGGTGGACCACTCCCACAAGGCTGTGCGTCGTGACCCCCGTATCAACTGGATCGTCAACTCCGTGCACAAGCACCGCGAATTGCGTGGCCTCACTTCGGCTGGTCGCCAAGCCCGTGGTCTGCGCAAGCGTGGTCACCTTGCCAACAAGCTCATCGGCTCGTCGCAGCGTGGCAACTGGAAGCGTCGCAACACGCTCTCGCTCCGTCGTTACCGCTCGTAAATGGTTGGATCAAAGTAGGGATTCTTTTTGGTGGCCTTTGCAGGCACACAATGCTTTTGCAAGCGGTTGGGTTGCAGCCATTGTTTCACTGTTCTGGGGGAATTCTTTGGGAATCTTCGTCGTTAGGGAATTATCTTTCGTTATGATAATGGTTTCATTGGAGAAGTCTCCTCTGTAAAAGAAGAGTGGAGCAGAAAGCGTGCGCAAAAGCATTTTGCACCCATTTTGCCATCCAAATAGCTTATTTCCTCGCGTTTCTTTCATCTGCTACCGAGCGGAAATGTGGCCTTAGGTCATTTTTACATCCAGCAACATTTGAAGCAGTTTGTGAGTACGTTGTCCCAGTATGTGGGTTACACATGGGCAATAACTGACCGAGAAAACTGTCCATGATGGGTGTGGAAATGCCCAAGTTGCTGCGTCCTGCGCTGCATCCTGGTCGTTCACTCTCCTGGATTCGAACTTAGTAGAACCTTTAAGACTTGGGTTTTCAAATTCAAAATGGCGCCGTCTGTTTCTTCGACGTCTTCTTCTTCGTCTTCTAGTTTGGAGTCGTTCAAGTGCTGTCAGGGAGTTTGTCACTATGAAGAAATGGTGTTTTTCTCTTGTGTTTTGCAGTGAATACTTCTAGTGATTACTGATGCGATGTTGCCACTTAGAATCCTCGTCATCGCCACACCATGGAAGACTGTGTCACCATCATTGATAGTTATATGGACAACCCGCAGAACGGCTATTTTGCGGTTTACGATGGCCACGGAGGTATACCAAGGAACCATAACAAGATGCACACACTCTCACAGCTGTTGAGCTCATGGATTGTATATGTTTGCACAGGAAGAGAAGTTTCGTCGTTTCTGAAGAGCAGACTGCATGAGAACCTCGCGCAAGAGTTGCTATCCAAGGCCAAGACCAACATGTGGACAAAACTGGAATGGTCTGCAAGTTTCTTCTAGAATTCATTATGTTTTTGCTGGTGGTTCGGCGCTGGTGTTGATGTGCAAAATGATGTGAATTGTTGATCCTGTCAGCGCGTTCATCACCACCGATATTGAATGCTGCGAGCTGTATCCTGGTCTTGTGGGATCAACAGCGTGTGTCGTTCTACTTCACCAAGAAGGACCCAACAGAATGCTTTACGCCTCCAACGTTGGTGATAGGTGATACTCGTGAATGTCTTTCTTGTTGATGTAGTTGTTGGGCTTGCCTGATATGTTTCTATGCATTCCAACAGTCGAGCTGTCATGTGCGTGGGAACCAAAGCTGTTGCATTGACACAAGACCACAAAGCCGATCACCCAGAAGAAACCAAACGCATCATCGACCGAGGGGGCTTTGTGCTTAACCAACGCGTCTTGGCCTTGTTGGCTGTCTCCAGGTCACTTGTTTTGAGGGTTGGAATTGTTCAACAGCTTTCTTGCTGATGTGCTGAGTTGCTATTATCTTTCTTGTTTGTTTGGTGTGTGCAGAAGCTTTGGCGATCGTGATTTGAAGCCGTTTGTCATTCCAAATCCAGTAACCACATGCACCAAGTGAGCAAGCAGCTAGCGCTTATAATGATGATGGTCTGACTGCTTTGACTCATGTATGTCCTCTGTCTTGTGTTGCTTCCAGTCTGAACACCGTGCAAGATGCTCGTTTTGTGGTGATCGCGTGCGATGGACTCTGGGACGAACTCTCGAGTCAAGATGTGGTCGACTTTATCAACAAGCTGACCCCGGAGCAACGTCCCCAGGCCGCGGAATTGTTGACCCAAGAAGCCATGAAACGAAATAGTTATGACAACATCAGTGTCATCGTCATCTTTCTCTAAGCCGTTGCGGTGCGTTTGGTGCTTTGGGTGGTTGGTTGCCCGATGTAACGATAGGAAAACAAAATAACAAGCAGCAACAGCACAGGGCGGCATATCATATCAAGTTGCAGTTCTGACAAGAAACCCAGAGCTTTTGTTTATGTCGCCTCGTCTTTTTATCCAATCATCGACGAGGACGAGCCATTTTTCCACCAATCCCGGGCGGACAGGTGACCTCTTTCCTCCCTTTTGTTGATCATCGTCATCACCGGAAGCAAACCAAGAGCTCACTTCTGAAGCATTTTCAGTGCAGCTCCTCAATCGATCGATTGGGTTTTTGATTCGCCAGCAGACCACCATCAACGAAAGAAAGAGAAAGCAAATATACAAGAGAAAGACCAGAACATGGCGATGCAAATTGACGCCAAGCTGCAACGCTTTGATGCGTTTCTTCTTGGCTGCGATGTTGACACCCGTGCGCGCATCCAGCAAGCGCTGGATGTGATCCATCGGGCCATTGATATCTTTGGCCTCGAAGGCGTATGCTTCAGTTTCAATGGCGGCAAGGACTCGACCGTGATTCTCTATTTGTTGTTGCTGGTGGTGGCTAAACGAGTGCTTCAGCAAGAACAGATTGAGCGCAAGACCATTGGCATGTACACTGGGGCTCATGCGGCCTCCTCACCGACTTCCTCGTCGTCCTCGTTCGAGATTGATTGCTTCCATTGCGGCAAAAAAAGCACTCTTAATGGTGTCGTGCATGGTGACCATGCGGTAACCAGTGACCACGTGCACGTGCATCAGCAGCAACAGGCCATGCTTGCACATGATCATCAACAACAACACCAGCATTGCTCTGCTTGCGCATTGCTCACAGCACCACGTCAAGCCATTGTCCCATTAGATTTACTGTCGCCTGATGAATTGGAACGGCGAACTTTGGAACAACTGCAACGTATTCCGATCTTGTACTTTGATTCGCATGATCAGTTTCCTGATATCCGACAGTTTATCGAAGCCAAGATCGATGAGTACGTTCTTCTTTTGAGCACGACTAGTCGATACAGTGGTGAATCATGCTAACAGTCTCTGTGGTTTCCAATGTATACAGATTCAAGCTGAATTGCCATGTGTACAAGTGCTCTTTTGTCGAAGGCATCAAGGATATGCTGGCCAAGACACCGATCAAGGGCATCTACATGGGCGTTCGAGGTGGCGATCCACATACCGATAACCTGGAGCATTTCTCGCCTAGTTCATTTGGCTGGCCGGCGTTTCTTCGCATCAATCCAATTCTTAAATGGAAGTATTGCGACGTGTGGAGTTTTTTGCGTGAATGCGACTTTGAATACTGCTGTCTCTATGACCACGGGTACACCTCGCTGGGCAACATCTACGACACGGTGCCGAACCCGGCGCTTTGGCGAAGTCACCCCACCAAAGAGTCTGAAGAAGAAGAAGAAGAAGAAGAAGAAGATGTGGAAGATGATGATGACACCACAACGACCAGTGATGGATACTACTTGCCTGCCTACGAACTCAAAGATCCGAAATTGGAACGAAGCGGACGACAGAAGCGAGCTCGAACGACGTCCAAGTAACAAAGCGCTTGACAACAATACACAAACAAACAATTCAACAGATTCACCAAGTGAAGCGTTCATTTTTCAACGAAATAGATGGGTTTTGAATTTCTTCAGGTGCTTTGTTTGCATTTGTGTTTGCCTTTGCACTGTCAGCTGCCTTCATTGTGGTCCTTATTGTCTTGGAGAACCTGGTCGTGCACGACCCCTTCTTCGATTGGCATCATCTGAATGCGAACGGCATCGTGGATCCGAGCGAGAACGCAAACGAGTAAGATGAAGGTCTTGGCGACGTGCACGTGAGTGGTTGGAACGTCCTGCTGAACGTGAACGTGAACGAGAACGTGAAGGGGACCAAGTAGGTGAACGTGAGCGTGTTCTTCTGCTTCTTGCGCTTTCGTGAACGTTGCGAGCCCGTCGATCATGCGAGCGAGAACGTGGTGATCGCGAACGATGCCGTGACGTTCTGGACTTCTTCCGAGAAGAAAATGCTTCCTGTCTTCGACGGTGACCGCGACGGTCCTCTGGGTCGTCCTGTGAGTCGTAGTCGCTGTCTTCACTGCCACTGGAGCTCTCATCACTGCTGTATCGCCGAGAAGATCTGCGCTTTTTCGACGACTTGGACGTTTTGTCTTTCTTCTTGCTTTTCTTGTTCTTCTTTTTGTCCTTTTTGGTGTCTTTGTGTCTATGCTTCTGGCTGTTTTGCACCACGAGAGTGCCATCAGCAGTATGATGCCTCGAGGACGCTACACCGGAAGTCGAGGAGCTCATCGCCTCATCCGATTGAGAGCTCTGGATGGTGCCAGGCAGCGCGTATGTGGTATCCACTTGGTTTTTGCCCATTTGTTCTTTGTATTTCTCGGCCAGCGTCTTTCGTGGGGCCATTTCAAAGCCATCCGCGACCACAGGGGCCGCACCCAAACCTTCAACGCGTTCGACATTCAGTGCATCTCGTTCCGATTCGCCGCGTTTCAACAGCTCTTTGAGTTCCGACGCATCCAGTTGATGGTTGGACGCGGAAGTACGTCGAACCGGAGCGATGCCTCTGTTCGTTTCAGCAGCCACCGTCAGTTCAGTGTGCGTCACATCCTAGTGGCCATCAGCGGTTTCTTACAATGCTTCGTTCATAAGGTCCTGGTCTCGCTGCTTGGCCAGTTGAATCTCTCGCTGGATAGCCGCTTGGCGGTCTTCTTTACTGGCTTTGGCATACCACGTCAAGTCTTTGCCTATCAAACACACGGATACACACCCATAAACCGTCAGTTTGTCCTTCCGTCAGGTGGTTTGTCGTCCTGCCATCCACCTTTTTGCCATCGACCCACTGGCGCACACACGGAATGGCCCAAATAATTCTCGCGGTACTTGTCATTCTTGACGTCGTCCCATTTGAACTCTATCCACCGACACCACCCATCAACCCGCATTGAATCGGTCGGTCGATCTGCTGTCCACATGCGAGCAGGTCAACACAAACTCACGATCCGCGCCGCCTCGCGTGCCCCCGTTGCGATAATTGGTGCGTCCCAGATTCATTCGCTTCGCTTGGCGCTTGACTTGGTGCTGGTTGCTTGTTGCATGGACAGCTAAAGTTGCGGCAATGGTGGACGCGCAACTTTACTCCTCACTCCTTGGAGACAGGATATCGGTTATGTTGTTTGCCAGGTCCCTCTGTTAGAGGATCGCATCGGTTTTGACAGGGGATCGCCTGACCAGCGAGCGACCCGAACAAGAAGAAAAAAAGAAGCACTCGGTAGCAATGAAAGGCGGCAGCTTTCAGGATTTCAAACCGGACGACGAGCTCAAGCGACGACGAGACGCGTCCGCAAACACCACAGCGGCTTCTGCAGGTGGCGTGGAAGGCGGCGATGGCAATGGCGCGCTGGGGCCGCTGAACAACTATAGCACGTTCTTTGCGGGCGATCCGGTAAGCAGCTCACCTTGCATGGCTCGTATGCAAGCAAGAGATGTCTGTACCACTGGCAACTGGATCTTGGCGAGTTCCATGAGCTCATCCAACTGGATTTGCATCATTCTTTTCTTGATGTCTCGTCGGCAATCCGTAGGGCGTACGCACGCTGCTCAAGTCGTCGGACCAGATTGAACACTCCAAGAAAATGCTCAACGAGTCGGAACAGACGGCCAAGAACGTGATGGTGGACCTCGAACTGCAGCGAAGCCAATTTCAAGATATGAAGAACATGCTCTCGGAGACTGGCTCCATCACGACCCAAGTGCAGGACTTGCTCCGACGCATGGCGGATCGCAATTTCAGACGCAAGGTATGTCGATGTGTTTCGCATTGGTTGTTGATGCTACAGGATCGCTGTGACCACATATGACTGATCAGATTGAGGTGGTTGTAAATTGAAATTGTGACTTGCAGGTGTTTTTATGGTTTATTATCGTTGTGTTAGCGATCACCGACATTGTCGTATTCTATCTCTTGTTCGTGCGGCATTAAGTCGATCCAATCGATCAAACCAATGCATTATCGGCGTGTGTGCTATTGCGTCATTGATGCGTACTGCTCATCTTGGCTGTCTTCCACGTCCACGCACAAACAGGCGCAGCAACACCAGGCAACAGGCTCCACAAAGCTCGAGATCTAATACAAACAAAGAGGTCTTTGTTTTCACTCAAAAACTACTCAAATTAGCCAAACGCAGACACAAAGGTCCTTCAACGCCACTGGTCCGTCCAGCGGCTCCTCAAGTTCCTTCCCCGAGGTGGTCTACTCTGCTTGTTTGTCATGTTTTCTATCAAGGAATTTGCTTTTTTTTCTCTAATGGCTTAACGACGCCCGCTCTCTCTTTGGTTGGCATTCATTGTTCAGCGGTTCTGTCGTTCATTGTGCAACAGCATCGTTCATCTCATCCGAACGCCTGGTAATCACTTGCACACGCAGACGAGGCACTCGGCGACACTTGTTGGCAACAAAAACAGTTATCCCAGCTGCGTTCACAGCGGCTGCAACGGCTGCAATCACTATCACTTCGGCTCGCACGAGATGTTTCGATCGGATTGTTGTCCAAATCGCTGTGTTCGCAATCGTAGCGACCTCTTTCTTCGTCGTACAAGTCGTCATCACTCGATCCGATGGTGTGCTGCTCGTAATTGTTGCCAGGGTGATCGTGACCGTCGTCGTTATCGTCCTGGTTGCTGGACATGGTCAAGTTGCACTTGGCGAGCGCTTCTGTCACCTTGGCATGGGGCGAGGTGTATTTGGTTTCGCTTGAAGTGCAGATACGCAAGGTCTTGGCGGTTAATCGCGTCATGGTGGGCGATCGTGGTACTTGTGATGGGGCACCTGAAGGACCCGAGATAGCCGACGCGGGGGTACTTGAGACAGTCACGTGCAGTTTAGACGTGCCAACAGCAGGGATCTCAGCATTAGAGTGATGATACGGCTTGGAGTGATGCGATGCCTCATGGTGCAAGTGTTTGGACTGCTGCTGAACAAACCGTGAAATTGCCTGAGGACGTTGACGTTGGCTAGCGTTGGTGGCGAAATCCGCATGGTCTTCTTCATTGCAATAACAGTCAGTCCACTTCTGCAAGCAAAAACCGCACGTGTCGGCTGCGACTCGAGCAGGAGCTTGCTGTTGTTGTTGCTGCTGCTGCAACAATTGCGCTTTGCCGAGTCGACTTCCATGGGCGGCTGCAGTACCGGTTGTGGTGGTGATATGGTACTGAGATGCTCCGCAAGTGCTGGGAACTCCAACACCGACACTGTGAGACCGGTTCTTGGTCTCAATGAACACTATTCCACCTGCTTCACTGGGTACACTGCTCGCGGTTGATCCAGGGAAGGTTTCGCCACGTTGATAGTTGCGAATCGGGTGACTGGCTCCGATCGGAATGGCCACCGGTACCCCAGGCTGGTGCTGAAAGCTCGGGAACAACAATTCGCGGCTTTCGATTTGCAGAAACTGCTTGAGAATGCATTCTTCAATCTGGGCACTGGCCTGTTTGCAATCAGCAAAGGCCTGGGCTTTGATACATCGCAATAAATCACGCAGAAACAACCGCAAAGAGTCCATGCGTTCCTTGACGACACTATGCGAGTTGGATCGAAACAGTCTTCGTCTTGGAAACGGGTAGTCGGTGATTTGACGGCAGTACACTTCACAAAACTGGCAATGGCCCCACGAGACGAGTTCGATGAGCTCTTTGCGCAATTGGTAAAAGTCGCTGTAGCGGCGTTTCGCAATGAATTTGCTGCCCGTGCGGTTGTTGCGCACGAAAATCGTGTAGGCTGTGTACTTTTGTTTTTTTCGCGGCGAAGAAGACGAGTTGCCGGAAGAAGAACTCAAGGATCCTCCTCCATTGCCTGCTCCACCATGGCCATTTCCATTTCCATTGGCATGATGATGGCAGTGGCTATGGCTCGAAAAGTCTACTTCTCGGCTTGCCGACAGCATCACCGAAATGGTCTCATCGTCAATCATTCTGGTGCCAAGGTCGCGACAAAACGCGCAAGCGGCAGCCACCACAGTGAGCACTTGAGCTGTTCACCACCCACACTTTTTGGAATGTGCGAGCTTCCTCGCTCTCTCCTATGACTTGGTGGCTGGCACCTCAACTTGGAACTGAGAATCTCGAACCCCGCCAAATCGTTAAGAGTGTGGGTGTGTTGCGTGTGTCTTTTTGGCCAGCGCCAGACACCCAAAAGACCACCCCACAGAAAAGAGAAGAAGAAGAACAAAAAGAACCAGAAGAACACAACCAAAAAACCAACCAAAAAAAAACAACCAGAGAGAGAGCAGCAGTCACCAAAACGAGCTGAGCTGCTCTTTTGGCTCACTTGGCCCGTTGGGGTAAAGGTAACCGTACACTACAGTAGGACGGTACTGTACGGACTGGTTTGGTTGGCGCTTTTCGCTGCCCTGCCCTTTTGCAGCTTGTGGCTTGGTCCAGCTGCTTTCACTTGAACTTTGTATGGGCGAAGAAGTCAGCGACGCGGGCTAGGGGGTGTCGCCTTCCGTTTTGTCTCGCCAACGTATGGCGTGCCCCCTCCAAGCAGTAAACAGTCGTCCAAGCTACGGTACAGTACACTACGCTGAGATCTGTCTGCTGGATGCCTTTTGTTTTGGCGTTAGGCCTTTACCGTTTTGTCCAGTTGCATTTTTGACCAATCCCCATGCACGAGCCGAGAAGGGAGGGAGGGACCATGTTTGAACAATTACCCAACTAGCCCCCCCCCCCCCCCCCCTCCCCCGCATGCCGCATGCCGCATGCCATGTGCACATGCCACGTGCACAGCAGCATCCTGGTGACTTAGGTTTTCCCCTTTCTGTCCATCAACCAATCAACCAACCAACGGAAAGTCCTCAACCCACCCGTCTCGTGTTCGCTCTCTTCTCTTTCGCTGCTCTTTTACATCAGAGACATAACCAAATGGGGGGAATGCCAGTTGCCCAGTTGCCCCTTTGCCTGATTGACACATTGTCGGCTTTTGCTTGTTTGCTATCCTCTCGATCCTCGTTGCGTTCATGGGTGCTAAAGTTCTAAATTGGAACCTTTAAACCCTGGGTTAGGACCGGGTGTGCACTACACGTTGCTATTTCTCTTTGGTTTCTAAACGTGGAAAAGGCACACCAGGCGAAAGTCACTGACTTGTAGCTTTGGGTGGATTGTCCAACGTGTCAGCAAACCCCACCCACCAAGCATTTTTTGGCCGAGTCACACCCACCTGCTTGACCACGTCGGTGCATTTACATTTGCTTTGGTGGGCTTTTGCTTGGTGGCTATCATCACCTTTGGTCAAACTTGAGCTGCTCCCAAGATGCACTTTGAAGTCAACCCCCCCCTCTTGGGGGGCAAAAACTCGTCTCAGGCTTTTTGCTGAACTTGACAGCTCATCATCTACAAGTCATGACGCAGGACATGACAGTTACGCATAAGATGACAGGATCAGAAAGTGAAGAAAAGCAACAACAACAACAACAAAAGAAAGCAACGATAAGATGGATTGATGGATCCACCGAAACGCCAACGTTGCAGCTGCAACCGATCAACAAAGGGATAAGAGACAAAGCCACATCTTCTTCGTTTTCTGTTGTTGAAGTTGTGTATCGTTAAAAAAAAAAAAAAACCTGTCGCTTTGTTGTTGAGACTCTTTACTCTTCAGGGGCCATGCCGCCGCCACCGCCCATGTTCTTGCCTGCTCGCATGACTTCATCGACGAGTAACAACTGCGACGCCAACATGGTCGCCAAATGCAAAAACTGGCGCTTGACGCGATAATTATCCCAAATGCCCTCCGTTGCGGGCAGCATGGGTTCACCCGAAAACAAATCAATGCCCACAGCTTCGCCTGAATTCAGATGCTCTTCTTGCACAGCAATCAACGTGTCCTGAACATCCAAACCAGAGTTTTCTGCCAGCACCTTTGGAATCACTAACAACGCATCTGCATATGCCTGCACACCGAGTTTGGCACGGCCCTTGACCTGGGACTTGTACTTTTGCAAGGCTTCATGCGCAGCCAACTCGAACGCTGCAGCACCTGGCACAACACCGTGGTCTTCGATGGCGTTGTTGACAGCACGAACACCGTCACGGATGGCGTCCTTGATTTGTGCGATGGTGTGTTCGTTGGGACCCTTGATGAGAATCGTGCAAGACTGAGGGTGCTGAACGTCTTCCACAAACGTGTATCGCTCTTCACCCAAAGTCTGCTCGTACACTTTCCCAGCATAGCCCAGCATGGCTTCGTCCATGTCTTCCGTGCTGTTAATTGCCATGCCACCGCAAGCCAACGTGAGTCGCTCCATGTTGCGACGCTTGGCTCTTCGCAGGGCTAAGATGCCTTCTTTTGCCAACATGTCAAGAGACAGAGGATCGATGCCCTTCTGGTTGATCACCACAAAGCTCTTTTTGTTTTCGTCCGTGCACAATTCACGCTTCAATTCGATGATTTGCTTGACCTTGTCGTCGGTAAACTTGCGTTCGGCCTCTACCATCTTCTCTCGCTGTTCAGCGTTGCTATAGAAAAAGCCCGAGTTCACCTCACTACAGATCGGTTGAAACACCCAATGTCAGGAAATTCGCATATGAAGTGTCATTGTGGGTCCACTATACCTCTTTTCATATTCGAGCGAGACGTTGCATGTCATGATGTAGCAGTTTTCCAAAGAGGTGGGCATATCCGGATGACGGGAGCCATGATCGAGCACGAGACCCTTGACGAGACGAGTGTCGCTACTGGATTGATGCATCATCTGCAATAAAGACATCATAGCATTGATCAGTGATCCAATGGCTGGAAGACGAGACGTTGACTGGTTTGAACGCACATGCATGATCTCGATCATGTGCAAGTCTGTGGGCTTTCCTGGCTTGGCAATGGTCAAGACCGCGTCCGTGACAATCTCAGTCAGTTGGTCCGCCAGCTTCTGGTCCAATTTGGTGCGCAGGGAAGTACGCGCTACGCTGCAGAGCAATTCGCGGTCCTTCAAAATGTCTTTCTGCTCCACCTGTAGAGAAGAGACACGCCGAATCCACCAACAAAACCACCAAGAGGAATTCATCGCGTTAGTATCATCGTTCTCCTTCAACGCTTGATATTCGGACAAAAACCTGCAAGCAGATCACACACCTTGAGGGAGTCCAAGACACGCAGCGCTTCGTCGCGGGCCAAATCAAAGCCCTCGTCCAGAATACGAGGATGCAAACCATCCGCCAGGAATCGTTCGGCTTGTTTGAGCAATTCGCCAATGAACAGCACGGTAGAGGTAGTGCCATCTCCCTGCGAAGTGTTCGTTCACTCTATGAGTGCTTCCGCCACCATCAGCATGGATAACAAGGCTGGACTCACCGTAACATCGTCTTGGGCAGTGGCCGCGCGTGCAATCAGAGCAGCCGTCGGATGCTGAATTTGCATTTCGTGAAGCAGCACATTGCCATCTTTGGTGAGCTTGATTTGGCCTGCACCACCAACCAGCATTTTCAGAGTGCCACGAGGACCTGTCGTTGGATGGCATCGAGGTCAGCGCGCAATTCCCCAACCACAAACTAAAAAGCGAGAAACCCACCGAGATTGGACTTGAGCACGCCCTGCAGTCCCTTGGCAGCACTGACGTTGACCATCAGCGCCTGGGACTTGCTCACAATCTCCGCATTGGGGTTCATTCCACGCACACTCGACATGCTGCTTGCTGTGCTTTTCGCGATTTATTTGTTGGTTTTCTTTCACGCGAGGGCCAATAGATGACGGATAGATTACAGTACCCTTACAAAACCCAAGAAGTAGCAACCGGTTCTGGGTCAGTATGCAACTGGTTGGGCTGCGGTAAATTACCTCTAGCAAGTCGATATCTCTTGGGCTTCTTGGCTCTGTGTGGTGAGGAGCGACTGTATAGTATACTCGATATACGTAGTGAAATGCAACATCAAGCTTGCTACAACATTAACGGGACTTGGGAAGCATTCGAGAAATACCAAACAATAGCGCTGGATCAATCCAAGCAAAGCACTCCAACACGAATAATAGTCATTATTATTGTCCTTCAGCTTTGTACCTAGTGCTCTTTTGCAGTCTCCAAATGTGTTGATATCAAGCGGATCTCAGTCTAGCCAGCCCGTTTTCACTTGCCTCAAAAAAGGATCCAATCGAAATGCCACTTTTCACCAATCAGAGAACGTTCTTCAGAATTGCGGGCGTTTCATTGGCGCAAAATACCTCAGTGAAAACATGAAACGACGCCAACAACAAGCAAACCAACAAGAGCTGCTTGGAGAGCCAAACCCCCATCGCGCCGCTTGGAAGAGAACGCGACCCCCTGCTCGTTTCCGACGCAAAAAGGAAAAGCAAACGCAGCTCGTTCAAGAAAGGAGAAAAAAGTAGCAAAAAAGAACAGCACTTTCTTTCTGCTCGCTTGCTTTTGTGTGTGGTTGTGTGGGTGGTCTCGGGTTCCAGTCGTTTGAGTCCTGTGTCTCCACCCTGCTTCTCTCTCCACTGAGGAGATCTTTGGACGATTCAAGTCGACTTTTTCCGATCGCGAAAGCGTGAGAGCGTGACAGTCGTGCGAGTGCCTTCTTGCAAAACAAAACGCGTTAGATGGCACCAACAGACCCTGCGGCGGCACCTGCAGGAGCACCGCCTGCAGGAGCACATCCAGCACCTGGTGGTGCAGCCGATGGAACCGTCAAGAAATCCAACAAGTTGCCCGCACCGTTGGATGGTACCCACTTTGACATGGGCGTCACGCTTGGAACAGGATCGTTTGGTCGAGTACGCTTTGCCACGCATAAAGTAAGTAATCGCCTGCACCCAACAAATCTTTCGTTAGTATCCAGCTGACTGACTCCTTTCGTCATCGCCACAAACCTCAGGGCACCAACACATACTGGGCCATCAAGATCCTCAAGAAGGCCGAAATCATTCGTCTTCAACAAGTGCGTCAGATTCCTTCTGTAGCTACTCGTTGAACTTCTCGCTTTCCTCCTGACTATTCTCCTTCTATATTGTTTCTGTGGACTGCACAAACAGGTCGAGCACATGCTTTCGGAGAAGTCCATTCTGCTCTGTTTAGACCATCCTTTCATTGTGAACTTAGCGGGAACGTACCAGGACACCAAATATCTCTATATGGTGCTGGAGTACGTCATTGGTGGGGAATTCTTCACGCATCTACGAAAAGCCGGACGCTTTGACAACAATACTGCGAAATTCTACGCTTCCCAAGTGGTATCCATCTTTGAGTATTTGCATTCCCAGGATTTCATCTATCGCGACTTGAAACCCGAAAACTTGTTGCTGGATTCTGAAGGATACATCAAAATCACCGACTTTGGATTTGCGAAACGTGTGGCGTTCAAGACGTATACGCTGTGTGGCACTCCAGAATACATCGCGCCTGAAGTCTTACTCAACAAGGGCCATGGCAAGGGCGTAGACTGGTGGACTTTGGGCATCTTAATGTTTGAGATGCTCGCGGGCCAACCACCATTTATCGACGACGATCCGATGGGCATTTACCAGCAGATTCTCTCTGGCAAATTGAATTTCCCACGTTATTTTGATCGCAATGCCAAAGCGCTGATCAAGCGGTTGTTAACTGCTGACTTGACAAAGCGATACGGATGTTTAAAGAATGGTGTGGACGATATTAAGAAGCACAAGTTTTTCGCAGGCACAAATTGGGATGATTTACTGGCACGAAAAGGCGCAGCACCGATCATTCCAAAAGTGGGCACCGCCAACGACACGTCCAACTTTGATCCATACCCCGAATCTGCCGAAGACGCCATTGTTCCAGTATACAACGGCAAAGATCCTTTTGCAGAGTTTTAGACAGACGCCAACGAGAAAAAGAGAAAAACGCGCCCCACAAGAAAAACGACCGCAGAACAAAACGAAGAAAAAAAAGAAAGACGAAACACCAGACAGACGCCACACGCCGCTACTCAAGATCAAGATCAGAACCAATCGCATGCTCTCTTCTGGCTTCTCTCGTGGACATGTATGTGTGGGGGTGGGGGCTTGGGATCTTCTGGCGTGGGCCATGGAGACTGAACCAAGCAATGGAGTGACGAAAGAAGCAGATGGGCCGAGCACGATGAGGATGTTGTTGATGATGAAAATGATCAAAACCCTTTGACCTCTCTGTATTAACCAACCAACAAAGAAAACTAATTGGAAATTGCCAAACGTTGTGTCTCGTTCATCTTCAGAAGGTCTAGTGCCTCGTCCCGTATTAGAATTGAGAGACAGGAAAAGACTCGACAGCTGTGAGATTCGAACTCACGCGGGTTGCCCCAATAACTTAGCAGGCTATCGCCTTAACCACTCGGCCAAGCTGTCTCGTTGGACCGCAATGAAAGAATATATATTATATCGAGAAGCGTGTTCTATAGTGCAACAACCCCATCTCATCATCCAACTGATTCCCAACCAATCAACATGCAAAGAAGCAACCAAAAACTCGAGAAAACATATTAATGATATTTTTCCTCTGCGTAATTCGAACAAGAGGATCTTGTTGACGGTCTTTGACATGAAAAACAATGATATGGTTCTGCGTTCCTCTCCTCGGAGATACAATTAATACTGAAAAGTTTCCGACCGCAGCATCTAGACAGCTTGGCCGAGTGGTTAAGGCGATAGCCTGCTAAGTTATTGGGGCAACCCGCGTGAGTTCGAATCTCACAGCTGTCGAATCTTTTCATCTTTAGGATGGTTTCGACGAGTTGCACGAAGGTTGCTCATCGCGCCAGCAGAATCCGAAATCCAACCATGTTGCTCTCCCATGCGAAGGAACGTCAGGAGCTCCAAGAGTTTCTGGAACGCCATCACTACCAGCCAAAGGCAAGCGCAATGGGGGTTTACTGTATTGTCCGTTTCACTTGACGAAGATGCTCACTCGTCGATGGTTTGCTGATCCAACCGACAGGGTCGCTTTGCGCGCGCTGGTCGACTGGAAGACTCGGATTTCGATGCTCTGTTGCGCTCTCCAGAGCTGGTTGCGCTGTGGAAATGGACCTGCACCAACATCCGCACTGAGCAAGAGATGAAGGTACCCCTTCTATCTGTCCGTCCGTCCGTCCCTCTCTCTCTGGGGGGTTTGCATGGTCTAGAGAGAGCTCACGTACATGTGAACTGTGGGTTGTTGTTCGGAAGCTTGTCGACCGCAACGTGCGCGTGGCGAAAAAGAACCTATTGATGCGGCGCAGAGAGCATTTGGAAGCAAGAAACCGCCAGGAACAACTCGTTCGAAGAAGAAACTTTCTCAAAGATGCCGTTCAGAGCCAAAAACACTTCCACCAAGAGCTGTTGACTCAATTGGCCCATTTGGAACAACAGAAAGCGAGCCACATGATGCAACTACACGACCAGAAGCAGAAAGAGTTGATGCGACGCGCAGCGTGGCAAAAGCAGCGATTGCGCAAAACTCAATTGGCAGCCAAAGTGCAACAGATTCAACAACTGGTACGCTCGCATTCAATCCAAGAGCATCAGCAAGGCGTTGACTCGACCTCTGGCTTTGGTCGTGCCAGGGCAACGACAACAACAGCGCTTTACTGCAGGAAGCGTGCGAGTCTGTCTCAATCCGATGACTTGATCGACATCAAAAAAGAGAAACCGCAGGGCGTCGAGCGGGAATCGCTGCAACAGCAAGTGGATCGGTTCCTGCAGCAATATCGAAGCAGTTGGCAACAACAAGACCACTCGCAGGCGCAAATAGATCCCAGCCTTCTCGAGTTTCTGACAAAAGTGGACGCCAAAGAGGTTGTCAATGTGCTGGTGGAACATGCCACAACACGACTCTTGCGTCAGGTTCGGGAAAACGAACCGGACTCGGAGTCCTCTCAAGAAGCCGATTTGTTCTCTTTCAGTCACAAATTCGAGCGACAAGACGAGACAGAGTCTCTCAGGAAATCAGAGGCTTATGAAGTGCAAGTGGAAGCCCAAGCGACTTCCTCTCATGACACGCTCGTGCAGATCCAACGATTACTTCAGAAGAGCCAACAGAGGCATATTGAACGCTTTGTCGAGACCCAAAACCTTTATTCCCAGGCGAACCAACTCCGACAGCAGATTGCTGCGGTGCAAAATGATGTGGACTCATCGAACGGCACTGGCCTCTTGGAAGATACGATGGTGATCAGGAATCTCTCGGACCAACAACAACAACTGCACTTGTCACAGAGACGCTCCAGCGCAGGATCTAGCGACCAAGAGCTGATTCGATATATTGTGGATTTGGAGATCAAGCTCTCGGCGCAACGCAAGGCTCTGACTCTGCTGAACCAGACATACGACCACCATGTAGACCTCATCCACTCGCGTCGAGAGCAAAAGCAGCACCTGGAGCAGCAACTCGAGCTTATGAAAATGTTTGAGGACCGTCAGCGAACGATTCTGAACCAAATCCAATCGCTTCGGACTGCTAACGAGCTGCTTATGACACAAATGGACCGATTACATGTTGGCACCAGGAGCTTCGTGAGAGAGAACTTGTACGACCAATACTTCGCTCAAATGGCCCAAGCAGCTCAGAATCATAAAGAATTGGCGCTTCGTGAACACGGTGTGTTTGCACAATTACCGTTGATGAAACTGAAGCAATGCGTGCGGCGAAGCCATGGATTAGGCCATTTAGTGCGGGTGCCCTGGGAGGACTTGCACATCAACCAGATCGCTCAGGTGTTCAATAACCCACAGAGTCTCCAAAACGATGGCCACCAACCGCCTCAACGGTTGTTTGAACAACCAGAAGCTCCGAATGGGTTTGTGCGCATCGCCAACGCTTTACATGTGCCTGTTTACGGCAACTGGAGCCATGTGCTACGTGTTGTAGAGCGATTTGTGACACTGACCTTTCCGCAAATGCAAAAGTTAAATGACCAGTTGGATGCACTGGAACACGAGTTTGACCAAGAACAAAGCTGGCGTGGAGTCATTGAAGCACTTGTCAAGGACCTAGCAGCGAGTACCGAACAATTGCGCCAAGACATTGAACCTCAGTGCACTCGGATTCAAGGGCTTCAGGCTACGATGGACAGCAGTTTGCATGGTGTTTTGCGTCGTGAAATCATCAACTGGAAGGAACAGCCCGCGCTGCGACTTGACTGTAAAGCGTCGGATGCTTCTCAGTCCCCAAGTGCCAAATGATCTGTCACGATAATACCCGATCCATGGTCTAACTCAGATTGAGTTGCCCCATGGTTTCAGTTGTCAATTGTTACCAATAGAAGATTAGGAGTTAGTCTAGCCGGGCCGCTTCACCAGAGTTGATCCGCATCTGTTACAACATGCTACAGCAAAATAACTCATTCCAATGAATCCTACTCACAAGCCATGACAGTTCCTCGCAAAAGCTCGCGAGCTGGATTGACCCCCACCACCATTGGTCCATTCATTGAGCTCATTGTCCGTTCGCTTGGTGGTGCCGATCTATCGTCGTCTCAGCAGGCGCCTGGGAGACTACTGGGCGGGGATAGCTGACATTCTCTACAACAATCTCTTGCCTCCGCAGAGCATTCTGGACAACATTGTATAGTGTCACTCGATGAAGTCGGACGGAATACAACGGTCCGAAATGCGGTACATTCTCACTTCGATTGGCTGGTTGTGTTGCAGTTTGTGCTCTGGCTCCCTCGCCAAAAGTCCACTGGCAGCGAGGTTCCGATGCATTGGAATGAATCCATCGATCTCTGACCACAGTCGCACTTGTTGCCGTTGGCATGGTAGTTCATTGCTCGTGTCTTTGGGTGCGCTGAGCATTGAGGCGATGACAATCGTGATCGTGTGGTGATGATCTCCTCGGTCAGTATTTCTTTGGTGGTTCCGTAGCAAGTGTTTGCTGTCACAGGAAGAATACAACCTGCAGCTGTCGAGAAACTGGAAATCGGCTAATCCTGTCACTGTAAATCTCAGTTGTGGGTGAGGAGTGTCGCGCTCTGTGTCCATGGATCTAGCTGAAAGCGCATGTTGATGGTCAGGCTCTAGGGAGGAGCACACAGAAATCGGCAATCTTACAGCATTTTCTTGATTTCACTATCAAATTTGTCCTCCAAAGACGACAATTCCTCCGTCAGTTGGTGCAGTTGGGCACTGGCCAGGTCTTTGTTGAGCGGCAACTCGTGGTATTTTGCAAGCGCTTGTTCAAGGCGTTGGTTGTCTCGTTCGATAGCTTCAATCTCGTTGTGTTGGTCCACAAGTCGCTGATGATCAATTCTACTCCACAGTTGCAGTCACCACCACCACCATCAGAAGACAGCAAAGCAATGCCAAACAAGGTCATCCATCCCACCGGTTGCGCAATTGCGCAAAGCTTCGGGTGTCCAGTATCGCATCCAGTCGTTTCTATCCCAGCAGATCTCGTTAGCGACGACACAGATCCGTCTGGAATCGAGGGGATGCACCCACCATCTCTGCTTGATACACTTGTTCTCGTTCCTGATGCTCCCGGGTTCGCTGCTCCATGCGCTGGGTGTTCTCTGACGGCAGAAAGCAAACACATCGTTGCTTTCAGCATCGGTCATCTCCATTGCGGTTCTTTGTGGGTTGGTCAACTGTACCGTGGTGTTCCCGCGTTTGTCGCTCTTCTTGAAGCGTGACGGCCAGTTGGTCTATGGCCTCCAGCTCTTGTTGCACTGAACGCGTGGTTTGATGATGTTTTTGCACCGTTCGCTGGGTGTGTCGCAGCGTGTCTTGCAGAGAGTGCACTTGGTCCTCTAAATCTTCAATGGCTTGCAAGAAACTACTGGTTTGGGTATCTTTGAGCTGCAATTGATGGGCCATGTCGGCCAACACGTCGAGGTAGAGCTGTCCATTCTGTTGAAGGCAACCCGATCAGTTCCGCACCGAACCAACGCGTTCTTGGTGTGGCGCACTTGAGAATACCTTGGACAGATTCTCTTCCGACACGCCACAAGTCTTCACTAAACGCCATTTCCGAGCGCTTTCCAGCTCGTATTCGCCCTCCAGATGCTCCTGGATGCGCTCCATGCTCTTGCTCTTGCTCTTGCTCTTGCTCTTGCTCTTGCTCTTGCTCTTGCTCTCCAGTCGGGTCGTGTCCATTTTCGTAAAATCTATCATCGCCCTCATCTAACCGTTGCAAGTTGGTTTGCCCATTCAGTGATTCAGTGGATGTATTGAACCTATAACTGAAACAAATCTTGTGTGGTTCTTTGGTTCGGATTGGTGGAAAATGCCACCCAGTGGGTTAAAGAGTTGTTGTTGTTATGGTTGTGTCCCTAACTTGAACCGCGTTTGCTTTGGGAAGCGCCAGTTAGCGGCAAACCAACCGAGAAAGAAACTAGCACCAAGCCCACGCTTCAACTGGGTCATTTTCCATTCCGTTGATTGCATTTGACGCGCGCACTTGACGCGAACAAGTGGGTGCGAGGTGCTGAACTGCTCCGCTGGGCTCCTTGCAGATTGGATTCCGGCAAACGCGTGGTGGTGCTATTTGACGGTGGAGTAGTGTGGAACATGGACGACAGTGAATTCCGGGCCAAAGAAGCTGAATTGCTGCATGAGATCTCGACGTTGTACACCAAACTGAACCAAGTTCGCGAGAAACGGGCCAAAGCCGAACAGGCCACCTCGTCGTATTCTGCGTTTGGCAATGACGATGCGCTCAACGGCGGCACTTCGACAGTGGGCACCCGCAAAAGACGAAGACTGTTGCTGGTCACGCGCTGTCTGCCGTTCACGTTGATCTCGGAAGACATTCATTCCCAGTGGCGCGCGGAATTTCCGGAACACATCACCTTGGATTCGGCGCTGGAGACCTTTTTGAGTCTGCACGAGTTTTACGATTGCGTGTGGATCGGGTCCGTGCATGGCGAGATTGAACCCAGCGAACAAAACACACTGAAAGACCAATTGCTGAGCGATCGCAACTACTTTCCGGTGTTTTTGGACCCCAAACGCGAAAAAATGTTTTACGAGGGGTTTTGCAAGAGCATCATGTGGCCGTTGTTCCATTCCTGCCCGCCCACCACCGAAGACCAGTTGCAGAGCGCAGAGTTTTCCGAAAACAGCAACGATTACGGGGGCGCCATGACCATGACCAACGGCACCGCTGGTGGCGAAGAAGTGTATGCAGGTTCGAGCCACAACAATGTCGAGAAAATGTGGCAGGCCTACGTGGCCGTGAACCAGGCCTTTGCCGATGCCGTGCAAGAAATCTACGAAGAAGGCGATTTGATCTGGATTCAGGGCTACCATTTGACGCTTTTGCCGCAAATGGTGCAGAATTTGTTCCCGAATGACAACATCCCCATTGGCTTTTTCATGCACATTCCATTTCCGTCGTCGGAACTGTATCGCATCATGAACAACCGAGAAGAAATCCTAACCGGCATGCTGGGCGCCGATCTGATTGGCTTTCAGACTTACGAGTATGCCAGGCATTTTCAATCTGCGGCAGTACGATTGTTGGGGCTAGAGAGTAGCCATAAAGGTGTCGACTTTAATGGTCATTTTGCGCGAGTCACGATTTGTCCGGTAGGCGTCGATGCCGAGAAGATCAGTTCCATGGCCAGGACGGATGCAGTCCAAGAGCGAATTCACAGCTTAAAGAACCAATTTTTGAAGAAAAAAGTGATTTTGGGCGTGGACCAACTGGATGTTACGAAAGGACTGGTGCATAAACTACTGGCAGTTGAAGAATTGTTCACTCTGCAACCGGAATTATCCAAAGAAGTTGTATTTCTTCAGATTGTCACGGACCATCCAGGCAGCGGACCCTCGGCGCTTGGCGCGCAAGTCGAGGCCTTGGTGTCAAGGATCAACAGCAGGCTTCAAGACCTTGGCGCCGAAGGACCTGTTCAGTATCTAAACCAAGAAATCGGCATCGAGACCCTGATTGCATTGTATTGTCTGGCCGACATCCTTGTGGTGACTCCTGTGCGAGATGGCATGAATACCATCCCATTTGAATACGTTGTGTGTCGGGAAGCAAGTGGTTCCCATGCTCGGGTCGTGCTGAGTGAATTTGCTGGGTGTGCTCAAGCGCTTGGAGGTGCTGGTGCGATTCAAGTGAACCCCTGGAATACTGAGGAATTGCAGGATGCTCTGGTTCATTCTTTGCATGACAATGACGAAGTTATGCAGATTCATCAACATATGTACAGTTATGTGAGCACTTTTACGGTTCGCCATTGGGCTGACAATTTCATTGAGCAGTTGCGCGAAGCCAGTGAAGAAAACATGATGGTCATGTCCAGTCGTGAACTCAGCCGAAGGGATATGACTTCAGCGTACTTGCGATCACACCGTCGACTGATCTTCATCAACTACGAAGGTGTTTTGGCAGCCGAATCGTCTATCCCAGAGCTCTCTTTTCCGCCACAAGAGCTATTGTGGCAGTTGTCGATGCTCACCAAGGATACACGCAACACTGTTGTGTTGGTGAGTGCAAGAAGCACTTCGGTCTGCGAACAATGGTTTGCTAGTCTGGTGGGGAACGTGGTGTTGGCTGCAGAGTATGGTGTGTATGTGAAATGGCTTGGCGAGGATGAAAAATGGCGATGCATGGTGCCGAATCTGGACTTGAGTTGGTGGGAACATGTTGTACCGTTGTTGGAGTACTACACGGAGCGCACCCCAGGAGCGTTTATCGAACGCAAGGATAGTTCAGTGGCGTGGCATTATCGGGATTGTGATTTGGACCATGGTCTTTGGCAGGCAAGTGAATTGCTGGTGTCTTTACGTGAGATTACGCGGTCATTGCCTGTGGCAGTCGTGCCAGGCAACCGGTACCTGGAAGTGAGACCGAAAAAAGTGAGCAAAGCCTTTCTCTTTGAAAGGATTTGGGAGTTTATGAACTTTCAATCCATGTGCCCAGAGGAAAAGCCGTTGACTACCGACTACTTTGGGGACATTGCTTGCTCCTTGGGGTCGTCTCCTTCGTCGGGAACCTTGATGAAGCCTGTGACCGTGCTCAAAGAGGTTCCGAATGAGATGGTGGCTGCACTGGAAAAGCGAGTGCGTGAACGTCGTGCATCATACTCGCTGGTGGATGAAGAGCAAGAAGCCAACGAAAAGATTGCCTTCGCGATGGAGGCCGAAGATATGCTTCCAGTGGACTTCGTTTTGGTGATTGCTTCTGGGGATGATCGCACCGATGAGGATTTGTTTGGCGTGTTGGTGCCCCCGCCGATTGATCTCGAAGCGTATTGTCGCCAATTGGAAAAAGAGGAAGAATTGAGCAATGCCGACGAATCCTTCGGTGGCGGCGCGGGCATTGATCATTTGATTGAGCCTTTCCGCGAGAGTCTGCTGCATGATGGAATCCAGACAAGTATGGATGACTCATTTGCGTCGGTTCATTTGTCTCCCACTGGCATTCGTCGTATTGTTCGAAGAGAAAGTGGCAGCAGCACGACGGGTTTACTAGGGTTGCCCTCGATTCCAGCCCCGCACTCGGCCCCGAATAGCATTTCGGGTGCGCCGACAGGAGCAAGTTTGAGCGACATCACTGGCTTGCAAGGGTCATCTTTGATTGGGCCTCCACCTCCACCACAGCTGACACGTATCCCATCTCCAACAACAGAAGCCGATTTCTTTCTGTTGAGCGAAGGGATCACCAACTTGACGCCGTTGTACAACCACGGAACCACCAAGTCGTCTATCTCACAAGACGCAGCCAATATGTTCCCGCGCACGCTGCTCTCCAATGCACCAACCAATGCGCGACGCGAGGAGATCACCGAAAAGAGCAAATTCACGCCTCGTCGAGACTTTCCACCATCTGCAGCGCTGTTTAAGGCAATGAAAAACAAGTATGGCGAGTCTTTCGGGATGCAAAAGATCCCCGATACACCCGCAGCTTGTTGGGCACTGGTGTGTCCTCCACAGACCCGTGCAAAGCTTGAAGACGCGTCATTACCTACCATTGGTGATTCTACGAAGCCATTGCTGACCGTCGATGACGTCAATCCGACCAACTCGGGTGGAGAGAGCAGTGGATGCGATGACATGCTGACGAGTGGCACTGCTGAAAGTGAAGCGAGCAGTTGTATGTCGCCTCGCTCCAACGAGGACAGTGATTTGCATGCCTCCAGTCCTAATGGTTCTCACACGCTGGTTCGATCCAACTCGAACACTTCCTCGTTGGCGTCTTCGTCGGTGGAGCCCGTGACCCCGCCCAGAAAACGTTCGGTGGTAGCAACCGAAGACACTGGTGTCGCATCCACGGCGGCCGACTCAAGCTCCAACTATCGTTTGCCTGTGAACACATTTGTGTGCACATTGGGTCGCAAACTCTCCCAGGCGCCGTACTATATCAAGAATTCGGCCGATTTGTTTCAGCTGCTGCAAGAAATGGGGCTCAGTAGTCATCTTCGACACCAACGGTTTCTGTCCTCCAGTGATTAGCAGCTCTGCTTTGTCGCCACAGTAAACCTGTGACGGTCGAACCGGCAGAATGGCATTCGTGTGTCATGAGAAGCAATCGCTGTCGTGGGATCGTGGTGGTCGTCTCTGGCTGTTGTTGTGTCTTGTGCGTGTCATCGGCACTCCTCGAGCAGGAGGTTTGTAGGTTTGTTGGTCTTTTTTTCTTTAATATTATTTGGTTTAGGTCGACGAAGGTTTGCTCAAAAAGCCGAAACAGAAAGGTGCAAGAAGATATGATGCACTGCGGAGAACGTTGAGACACTGGAAATCGTCGCTCGGTCTCCACTTCTTCGTTTGAGTTGCGTTAAGGTACTGAAAGAATCCAAAGAGTTTTGACTTTTGACAGTCCACACCCAGGTCTTGCGCATCAAACCATGCCGCGCAGCCGAAGCATTCCAACTGCGTTACCGATTCCCGTGCGCTCTGTGTACTTTTGGGCTTTTCGAACCAACGCGTTGTCACAATCCATCCGTCAGTTGAGGAAATGGATCAGACATCACGAGAGAAGCTTACCATTTTGGTCACAGAGATGGTAAAGCAATTCCCCCACAAATCGCTTCACGTTGGTGTCGATCCAAGTCAAATAAAAGAACAAGTCTTTGCGCAAACGAGTCGTTTCAGGTGTCTCCGAGCTTTGCTCGAAAATGGCTTGATCCACTTGGGTTTTGATCTGGTCGTCTCGTTTGATCAAGTTCAAAAGCACGATGACAATCGGCAGCAAATCGCTGGGTGGTCTGACAAGCATTATCATCATGGGTAAACCACATGCTCGCGCATAATGCTTCTCGGCTTTTTGGAGCCAGATAACAACGCTACCGGGTCTTTTCGTGACGAACCAGCAACAAACAGTCCCGCAGTTGGTTGAGCAAATGCTCACAAGCATTCTCCGTGGAAATGGAAGCGATCTCAAATAGTTTGAGCACCACAATGGACGGCAAAAGCATCAGAATCTCCAGTACTTTGGTCTTCACTTGAACGGTCGCCTTGAACGTCAGACTCCGGTTTGCTTTGCAACCAGAACAAAGCGTTTGAACGAGAAGCGTTCCGAGCCTGACACAAATGCATGATGCCCCCCCCCCCTTTCAGTTGAAGCAAAGCAACCAAAAAGAATCAACTTCTAGGAGCGCACATGGGCAAAAAGTCTTTGATCAGCGTGTCGTCACTTGAAAAGTCGAGCTGCGTGGTCAACACGTAAACGAATTTGAGAATCTCAATGACCAGCTCATGTTGTTGTTGCTGTGGTTGCACACTCAGACTGCTGGTGCTGGGAGCGCGATGCAAACAATACAACACAGTCTGCGGGCGAAGGATGATAGGTGCATAGCCAAAAAGGATGTCACACGGTCAGATTTAGCCATTGGGGCTCTAGACCAATGCAAACAAACTCACAGCGCATATGATCTGCCAGCATTCCGTCGAATTGGTGAAGGACTTCAGGATCTGAGCGTCCTCACAGCACGTCGTGACCAATCGCCACACGAGCACATGGAAAGAAGCTGGCGCAGCCAACTGATCATGAATGCGATGAGAGCGCAAGCCACCACCAAAGAATCAATTGGAGTTAGTTCTTCTGTGCGCCAACTCACTTTGGTGAGCGATAAAAAGCGCAGATGGATTTGATGAGGAAAGACCACGTGAGCCAGAAACTCGGGACGGGTGTACACACAATTGAAGCAGCATTTGACGGCTTCTTGCTGCAGCTTCCACGAGACCGCGTTGTTTGACTGTAACAATGAAGTCTCGGCAAGTTCGAGAAAGGTCCCCAATGCCTTTGGAGTGGTTGCACCAACACAACCTATACATCAGCGGATGTGTACGAGAGAGCACGAGCTCTACTACTCACTTGTTGGGTCAACAGAATCTCAATGCCGGGCTGGTATCGCATCAGGATCTTGCATGCTGCGAGACTTCGCCATAGATCTTGCAGAAGAAGCTGAGCCATCACGACAAACAAAAAGAAAATCAAGCAAGCGCGACTAGATCACCTTGTTGGTGTTGCGAATCGCTTTGAAAACAAGTCGAGTGCTTGAGAATTTCGCGATCAAGAACCCTGGCGAGGTCAGTTCGAATCGCTATATTGGTTTCGATTTCGCCTCGATGAACAACCAAAGGATTCGAGTCCCGAGTGTCAGTTGGATCGACACCAAGCAGCCTTTTCTGGAACGATTCATACAGCCACACACTTTTGTGTTTGTTGAGTTGTTCCTCCAACGTCGCTAGCCAGGTGGAGCTTGGACCATCGTGTTCTTTCGCGTACTCGTCAAGCACTTGTTGCATCTTGAGCATCCTCTGGTTCCCCAAAACCTTCTTGTGCGACCTTTCAAGATCGTCGCCACATTCAATTGAACAAGAGCCGCTCTGGTGCTGTCAACTACTGATTCCATCCGCGATGTCGGTGGTAGAAGCTGTGTTGGCCTGGTGAAGGCAGGTGGAAGCTCAATGGGTGGTGGGTGGTGTATTGGATGGGAGAGCCTTTGTTGGCAGCTTTTGGCTTTTTCGTTCCAGCGACAACGACAGATGGCGGGGAGTAGTTGGAGGCCGCTCAAGAGCTGGTGAACCCAACAGAGAGGGGCCGCGAGCCGTCGTTGGTGGTGTGCCTCTGAGTTGGTGCATGGGTCTTTCACTTCTTGAAGCGAGCGTGACGTTGCAGTGAACGTAGCACCCCACGGGTCAACCTTTGGGGTCCATCACTAGCACCGTGCTAGCCACATTGCCGCGCGTTGTTGGGGTGGCACACCGTTGAGCGATTTGCCCTGCATGTTGGCGCTGGCGACGAAACGCAGACAGACAGACAGAGAGAGAGAGAGAGAGAGACGGTTGACGATGACAACCAGACGGCATTTGGTACACTTTCATTTGGCAAACGCAACCCATGGAAGGGGTTTCCATCCATCCAACCGACCAGTCAAAGTGATCCTGCAGCCACGAATGATAACTGCACAGGATCCACTGCCACCATCCTGATCATCTCCATCAGCTCTCACTGTAAGCACCCCGAAGACAAATGAGGCATGTTGGACCCGCTCCTGCAAGTCCGTTGGGTCTCGAGTTGGCTGTCCAAAGCTTGTCAACTTTGCGGGACACCGTGGGACTTACTGTACATTCAACCGCAATCATTCCATCAAAACCTACCATCATTCCGGCGTGTCACCTCCTGTCAATTCCGGGTCACAACCTGTCAATTCGGCGC